>JAWZYV010018888.1:0-26646 GCA_038373885.1 Cheiracanthium punctorium
GGCCCGTGGTCAAAACTGTTAGTGCAGCCGGAAGCATATGAGCCCCCCCCCCCTTCCTCCGGACAGGAATGGAAAATCTTTGTTACTGAATTCGAAAGCTGGCAGATTAAGCCCTCACTGAGGGAAAAAAAAAAAGAAATTACATAAAAAATGTAAGAGATCCTATTTTACTTCCATAAAATGGACATAAATTTCAACCAGCCGCTCTTATTCTCAAAATTGCATTAATCCGTGTCTGATTCGAAGTTTCCTTAGAATTTTCTTTTATAACGATAACTTAAGAAGAAAAGAAAAAAAAAGAAGAAAGCTTACTTATTTTTTATAAGTCAAATCAATCCTCCTTTTTTTTTAAACTTGCGAATCGGTCAGTGATGTTCTCATAAAGAGGCGTTGTTTCAATTTAGAAACCAATAATTTTAAAAGATCTTTAAAATTTCCCATGTTTAAAGAATTTTCTCGCTCGCCCTAAATGCCAGTTCTTGCTTACTTAAAAACAATACTGCTTTGATGTGTAATTGTCCATTCATAAGCGTCTATTCAGGCTTACCTTCTTGATAAATTCAACAATATAAAGTCAAGAGTTTTCCGAACATACATTCTCCTTACTTCCTCCCTCACTTCTCGAGCCAATCAGTCAGTCGAATTCAGAAGTGCAGCCGTCGTTTGAAAATCTTTCATCAGCTGAGTCTTAGCTGCGTACCCCCATTATAGCCTATGCCGGAGGGACTGCTTACGTAGTCGTTGTCATGGCAACTGTGCTGCCAATTTTCTTATTAGCGCTCTGGGCTGAACCAAAGATTTTCCCAATTGAATTGCGGGAAGATTAAAGTGCTTTTTGTCTGAATGAGCGATCCGGCCACAATACGGTTTTTTTTTTTTTTTTTTTTTTTTTTTTTTTGAGATTTTTTTAATTTACCGTAGGAATTCCATAATTCTAATCTGAATTTAGGAAAATTAGTAGAATAAATTATTTTAAAGTATGTGCTGATAATTTCAAGTGCAGCCCGGCTGTACTTGCTGTATCCCACGAGCCGCCACTGGATTTAGTATACGATTTTAAGACAGATTTCGATTCCAGATGTGTTTTATGGAACAAGGGAGAAAAATACGGCACTCATGAATAATGATACACTTTCCAACTTAATGGAATAAGGAAAGAAAATAGGGAGGACGCATGGATTATGATACGCTTTTAATATATGGCACTTTAGTGCGTATTTAAAACGGAAAGTGTTTAAGATTTTCTTACTGTTTTTTTTTTTTTTTTTTTTCTTTTTCATGACAGTTTTTGAAGCTCTATTATGGAACTGTAAATCCATTGTAGATAACTTCTTGAAAGAATATGCATAAACTTAATGTAGCTGTTAAATGCTCGCATTATTTATTCAACTGATTACCTAGGTGAAACTGAATGAGTATTCTAAAGACAGCAATAAGACACTTATACAGGAGTGTATTTAACACACTGTGGAACAAAACATGCGGTAACCAGAAAAAAAAAAATTCAGAGAGGGTCCAAACGGGGGAAAGGCCGAATTCTTCAAAAAACAAGAAAAAAAGTCTTCATCATTATCTTTTTGTTGACAAAAATCGCAACTCGGGGAGGGGGTATTCAGACCCTTGGACATCCACTTAAGTAAGGCCTTTAAAAAGTATTTTCTTATCAATAATATTACAACTTTTTCTTTAGTTGAAGAATGAATCCAGAAATAAACGAAGCATGGAAAGAAAACTAAATGCCAAAATGAAATAAGATAGTCAAGGCCGGATCAAGGACGAATTAAAGGGAGGGTGTCGGAGGGGGCGACCTCCCCTCCCAAGAAAAGAGAAATTAATGCAACAATCCTATTTTACTTCCTTAAAATGGATGCGTATGTGAATCTGCCAACTAATCGCCTCCACCCACAAAATTGCATTACGGATTATTCATTATTCTAAGTAGGCTGTAGCCTATCGACCCCGATCCTTTCAGGGGCTTTTGCAGTAACAGATATAAATAAGTTGTAATTAAACTTTTCAAAATGACTATGTGCAGAAAATATTTGCGGCTATTTCTGAGGATTTTCTCTGGAAAGCGAGCTGAGCTTCTGCATGAGCCGAAGTCCATAGGAATGTAGGAATAAAAAAAGATATTCCCACATGAAACAATAATTTTTATTTAAATATTGGACATTAACTTTTCTTTTTGTGGTAGATATAAGGATGGTATTTAATCGGATGTTGGGCCGTCCCTAAGGGCTTTTATTTTAGAGTAAAAAGGGGAGGGGTGACTTTGGCGATATTCGAAATTGTATGGAGTTGGGGGTAAGCCATCTTTAGAAAGCTTTTGGTATTAGGCTTGAATTATTTTTTATTTTTATTTTTTACATTTTGCAATGTTTGAACACGGGCATTTCGAATTATTATTTCGAATGATAATAATATATAGTATGTAAGCCATTTATTATATTTTGAGACCTCACAATTCTGATAAATTATCATATTAAACATAGAAATTAACCGCGTTAAATGTAAAGGAATTGTTTTTGGCCTGTCGAAATCACAGGTCAAGGTCGCGATATTCAGTAAGTTCTTTCAGATAAAATAATTAGAACGGGGGGATCTTTTCACAAAGCCAAGACTGTCGGGGTATCCGGGAAGCCATAACCCCAGGCAAACTGAAAACAAAGAGGGTTTTCTGATAAAACTCTAGCTCCACAAAGAAACTCACAAAATACTTGATCACATTTAAGATTATTATATCCTGCAAAAACATTTGAAAGTAATACGATAATGTAAGTTTTATCCGAATTTTAAATTATTTATTATATCGATTATTCTATTAAGAAAACATTAAAAATTTTTTAACAAAATATTTTAGATCATTTTTACGAGGGTAGGTTGAAAAGTAATGCACACATGTTTATAGAATATTGAACGAAGTGGCGTTTAAAAGTGCTTTAAGCATTGGTGGAAGTAGCAATTCCCCTCTACGCATGTGCCGTTTGAATGCGTTCCGTCCATGCAGTGTATTTTGAATAATGGAAGTATAGTGAGCTATATCTGCCTATCCTCAGTTTGGTCGCTTACGAATTAACCCATTAAACAAAGGGCGTTAAAAATGTGTAACCTAGTATTAGTAAAGACCTTCCAAATAATAATTTTACAAGTACAGTAAAGCACCGTTTATACGTTTCTCATTTATACGACTTTTACATTTATACGTCGTTTTCATGTATTCCCGTTTCATTCCTATTCAATTGCTTATAAAAATATTTCGTTTATACGACGCGCGATATCAGTTATACGTCGTTTTCCACCTTCCGAAAAATTCGGAAATTTTCTGTCTCTGCTATTATTTCCCCCTTCGGTTGATAAGTCAAATAAACTGTTTTGGAGGGTTGACAATTCGCATTCTTTGGCTGGTGGAAAACTAACAATGAGAGGACATTTAAGGTGGATTCATACTTGCCGCGCCGCACCGCAACCATGCCGTACTGTTTCGCCGTTTTGGACCGCTAGTTGCCCGCGCGGCGAGCTTGCGTTGCCGCAAGTAAATGCACCAATGAATGCACGACATTGTTATTTGTTGTTTTTCGGCGTACTTCTCTTTCGTTTCTTCTGTTGTGATTTTAAAAGATTGTTTTATAATGGATAATCGATTAATGTTAAGGAGAAATCAACTTATTTTAACATATTTATCTTTAAAACAATCGAACATCAGCCATCGTTCTGTCAGAAGCAGAGCGATATTCGAAGAGCGTGAATTTTACGGAGCGTATCACACGCTCGTCCCTAGAATGAGAAAAATGGATGCGGAAAGCTTCGCAAATTATTTATTGTTTCCCCAGCACAGCTGGATGAGATTGTTAATTTGGTGTTACCAGTTGTGAAGAGAAGGGATACAAATTTTAGAAAAGCTATATCACCTGCAGAAAAAGTTTGCCTCACACTACGGTAACTTCTTTATCTTTATTAATTACAGTTTTTTTTAAAAATGGTTTTATTTAGTTCACCCAGATGGGTCAAATTTAGTAATTGAAATTTGATCCCCTTCCTGTTGATAGATTGATTTGATATTTGGTACACACCTTTAGTTCTGATGACAATACAATTTAATACATTCTGTATCTTCAAATATCACCAATTTCGGCGACATTTGGTGAAAATCGTCAAACTTGGGTTTCAGTTTTGATTTCATTATCCCTATGTATGAAATCATTATTTTTATACAAAGCAGTAAAGAGATTTTCCGGTATGATAATACAGCTTTTAGTCAAGCGATATTGCATTATTAACATCAGTGTTCACTATTTATTGGCACATTACTATCGAAGAAACTGCAGAGTCATCTTCTTCATCGGTGTCTTCTTGTGCTGTTATTTCTGTGCAGGGCCTCCGAGAGAAATTTTATAAGGCGGGACAGAAATGCCCCCCCCCCCTCCCCAACTTGCTTTTGCCTCAAGAAATATATATTAAATTCTGCTCAATTTTACTTTAAAAGTAGTTATTAAAAATAAAAAAGTTAATATCGTGGGGTTATTTTTATTCTTGCCTAAATTATAATTTTAATAATACTATTTACAATCTGTAATAATGTATTATAAAAAATATAAAAAATGAAGTATCATTACGGTATTTTTATAACCAGATTCCAAAATCTTCCTTCGCCTTACCACACTCCCTGTCTAACATGTGTTGCAAATCACTATCACGAACAGTGTGCTATTTATCTGTAAATGCATCAGTTCATATTTTGCTATAATTAAACACACAGTTTCGAAAATTAATTTTTCTTTTTTTTTTCTTTGAGTGATTTTTATATAGAATGCTAAGAGAAAAGAATGAGTAAGGAAATCTTCATATTTAGCGATTTTTTATTCATGCGTGAAGGTTTAAAATATATATAAATGGTAGAATTAGCATATTTATTATTTAATTTTAATAATGGCTTTTCGTGCTTTTTTACTTGCAAAATTTCGTATAACATCATCAAAATTAATAGTTCCGGCAGTGTTAGATCGATGCTTAGTCTTGCTAAGTCTACAAGTCGTTCTTGAGACATGGTTGATCTTAACCCATTTATGCCTAGCGTCCCTTTTTTGGGACGGCATTATCGCTATCAGTCGAAAACGTTATTTATTTTTCCTAGCCTTTATTCACGAGAATTGAACCTCAACTCCACAAAATATTTTAACATGACCTAGTAGGATGCTGACACTTCAATTTTTATACATAAAGATTTTAAGAGAAATCATTCCTTGTTCAAGAAGTTGACATCAGAAATGTATCCATTACTGCTGATATTGGCGAAAATCGAAGAAAGTCGCAAAAATATCTAGGCACAAATGGGTTAAGAAATTTTTTTATGAGTTTCAATTTGCTGAATGATCGTTCACCAGAAGCTACCCTTTGCTGGAATGGTTAAAAATACCCCAAGGGCAATGCAAACATTTGGAAATAGATCGTTCACTTAATATTCTGTTCGTATGTTCAATAAATCCAGAGGCTTTAATTGTAGTGCTGTAAAAGTAACGACAAAATGAGTATCCGTATGTATTTGTTACTCAGATGTTCGCTATTCGTTACTAAGTATTCGTTACTCGTTACTTTCGTTACTACTAATAGAATCGGTAATAGGGTGTTATATGTGCCCCATAACAACACATCCGGGACAGTGTTGTTATGGGTATATGCCGCCCATACATAAACCCATAACAAAACCTAACCAAAAAGAATTGTTTTTAGCGAAGTTGTACAAAGTTGTATTTAGAGCTTATTTTCTCTGATTTACAGATTGTTTTTATACACATTTATGGTTTTATACAACGCTAAATTATCCGAATTACGGAGTGCACATAGAAATCTTCCAAAGACATATGCCATTCTTTTTTTTTTCTCAACCCCCCTTTTTAAAATTCTGAACGCTGGTTTAACCTGTTCATTCTTATCATAAAAAGTGAAAAGGAAAGCTTGTGACTCGTGTTTTTTCTGGGAGCGGGTTCTCGAATACTGAGATCCAGGGATTGGGCCACATATATTAAATTCACAGGGCAGGGGATCTCAGTATAATATCAACTACTTTGCGTCTCTACAAGCACAATATCTTTATTATTTGTGAGTTCTTATTTCATATCAAAAACTTCTTTTGCTGGACGATTTTTCGAAGTAAATTAAAAATTACCATATTTTAAATTAAAATTATTTAATTCAGTGAGAATGATCTATTTTTAAGATATTTCCAGTTCTATTTCTGCACTTTTGGGATGAAAGGGGTTAGCCCCTTCTGTGGGTGCATATATGAGAGCATTCTTTAAACAAAAATTATCACTCCTTTCATACAGAAAGAATGGTTGCACCGGACTATGCGTATTCCATGAGTTCATGGAATAAAATTTACCATAAAATAGGGCAGATGGCCCCCTAAACGCCGACATTTTAGAAACATACTGAACTTTATTGAATTATTTTAATACCAGTGGCTTACGCAGGAGTGGGCATAGAACTCCCGGGTAGCTACCAATTTTTTATATATTTTTTAAACAATTACTTAAAAAATGTGTTTAGGTTTCCATGCTAAATATTTTTTTTAGTTCCAAATAATATTTCAAATAATAAAAATGTGTGAATTCGTTTACTTTATAAAAATATATTTTTTTAAAAGGTGTATTTAAATAATTTGTTATTTATTACTCATATTTCGATTCTAGCTAAAAAAAAGAAAAAGTTAAGTTCGCAATCCTGCTTCGGAACCACCCTGAAAGAAAGAATTCTGATTGCACCACTATTTAGTACTAAAATGTTAGAAAGCCCGAAATTAGCACCCCTTACTAACATGCTTCTCTTATATGTATTGCTCCTCTACAATTATAAGAACCCCCCCTTCCCCCCCCGCAAAAAAAGTTCAACTGCGCATAAGAACATACTATACACCGGATCCTATCCCCCCCATTGTACGACCCATATCAATAGAGCAGCAGATAGTATATCCATCTTCATAACTGTAACGAAACATACGGATTCTTCCAAACCTCATCAAAACGATACCATTCGGCTCGGCACAAACGAATTGCAACCAGAACATACTACTACTCAAATACCAAAACTGATTTTTCCCTACAAACAGCGAGAATCCATAATACTTCCGGTATCTAGTAACGGAACGGAACATACTATTACTCAAATACCGAAATTCATTTTCTCCCTCCGGCAGTCTTGTATTCGAAGTTCGAACCTGGTCGATCCGAAATGCACACTCAAAAGTCATTTTCCCCCTTGAAACCGCGATCCGATATCCAGTAACAAAACAGAAGATATTAGTACCCGATTACTGGAACCCGTTTCCGACCTAGTTCGCCTCGCCTGGCAGTCTGTATTCGAAGTTCGAAGCTGCTCGATCCGAAACAGCTTCGGATCGAGTAACGAGTAACGATATCAACCGCAAAGTAGCAATTCGTTACTTCGAGTCTGAGTGATTATCCGTATCTTAGTACCGAATACATGCGGTTTGCTTCAGCTCTATTTAATTGATTAATTCCAAAATTAGCTTTGTGGACGGATGGTAAGTGAATTATTTCTGAAAGAAAATCTTCACTATTCAGATCATCTTGGTCGATAGAAATAATGCCTTTTCTTTCAAACTGCTTTCAGGTATTGTTAAATACTGTCATAATATTTCAAATTTACTTGACAAGTTTTGTACAGCATCAAATCGTACAGCTAGTCTCCCTATGACACTATCTACCAAAGGATAAAATACGTAAATTTAAAAATATTTTTCTTCATTATCTAACTGTTTATCAGTTTCTTCACTATCCAGATGATGCAGCTTTTGTTTTTTGCATTTCTCATCATATCCACGGGAAAATGTTTTCTCGATCTCCATATTTAAAGCTACAGTTTTAGCTTCAGACCAGACTGACTTCCAATCATTTCGAAATGTTTACAGATGGGAGAGCAATGCTCCTTATTTTCAGCTTCGAAATCGATTGTTGTATTTCTGGCTTGGATGACTTTATTGCACATATTATTGGAGTAATTCCTTCTAAACTTCCTTAGCGACTGTGATTTGTCTATAAATGTTCATAAGCATTCATTCTGGATTAATTTATTATGCTTAATTTACATTTGTACATTTAAGACAGAGGTTTTAAGAGTTTAGCCATGTTATTCGGTCGAACATGCCTGTCCGTCATTACATCTGGTTCTTATCTCTCGTGAAACATACTGAAGTAAACATACTCACCCAGTGGCGCTGCAATCGCGCAGAAATTTTCTCTTCCAGGGGGAAAGTCACAAGATTCTACATCTTCCCCCCCGATGAAATTAAGTTTCATCTAAATACTAAATAAAAAGGTTAAATACAAATAATGAAATAATGGTTACACAAATTACACTCAAATATATATAAAACACAATTAAAGTTCGCAGTTCAATCAGTCTCTTAGCTCTAATGGAAACAGCAACTGTACAGGTCTTTTAATTGTTCCTGATTTGATTTTTACGCTGCATGCTCTCACCTTTCCGTCTCTACCTGGAAACACTTCAAGGATTCTACCCATGCTCCACATGTTTCTGGGTAGCTTAGTGTCTCCCAAAAGTACCACATCACCTTCTTTGAAGTCTCGTGATGCTGCAGCAGAAGGTGCACAGTTGGCCGATTTTAAGTTCATTAAGTATTCTTTTCTCCATCTTTCCCAGTAATGATCCAACAGTCTTTGTCGGTAGTTATAACGTTTAGTTAATGTCTTTCTGGTTGTCATGAGGTTTTCATTCAGTTTTACTGGTGGTAATGACGTTATTCGTCTTCCCGTTAAAAAATGAGCTGGCGTCAATGGTGATGGTTCTGCGGGATCTTCATATAAATATGTGATTGGTCGGGAATTAATTATAGATTCTATCTCTGTTAATATGGTTTCTAGTTCTGCGACAGATAGGGACGATTTTCCGATAACTTTGCGTAGGATTGTTTTGACTGATCTTACTAATCTCTCCCAGAACCCGCCCCACCAGGGAGCTCTTTCCACAGTAAATTTCCAATTTATACCTGTTTTACCGAAAAAATTGCTTACTTCCGATGAATTGATGTTATTCCATATGTCTTTTAAATCAAGGCTTGATCGCTTAAACGTCTTCGCGTTATCGGAGTAGATAGTTGAACACAATCCACGCCTGGCGATGAATCTTCGTAAAGCTAATAAGAATGTTTCGGTGGTCAAATTAGATACTAATTCTAAGTGAATTGCACGTGTGACTGCGCATGTACACAGTAATATATAATGCTTCCTGTTATCATCTCTTGTAAAGAGGGGACCAGCGAAATCGATTCCTGTGATCTCGAATGGAAAGGATTTCTGGATCCTGTCCGCTGGCAGAGGTGCAATCACTTGTGTACCAGAACGTATTCTAAATCGTTTGCAAGTTAAGCATTTGTTCAAGATAGATTTAACTACTTGTCTTCCTCTAAGGATCCAAAATTTACTTCTTGCTTCCGCCAAAGTATCAGCTACTCCCGAATGATAGACCTTTAAATGAGCGTTCATTACTAGTAATTCGGTGTATTTTGACTTGCTGGGAATTATACATGGATGTTTTTAGTGTAACTCCAGATCGGAGTTTTGCAGTCTTCCGCCTAAGCTTATAATTTCATTCGAATCTAAAATTGGGTTTAAATTGTATAGACATGATGACTTGTCTACTGAATTGCCTTCTTTCAATGAGTTAATCTCACTCTTAAAATGTATTGACTGAGTGTGTTTTACCCAATAAATTTCAGCGATACGCAGTTCATCTGCAGTTAATGGACCGGATTTTTTGGTATCATTTCTCGCATTGTAAACAAATCTGTTGATCCAAGCAGTGATTGATACATCTTTGACAGTTTACTGTAGTTTTCAATACTTATAATTGGGTCATTATTAGGGATGGTGTTGCAGACTAACTGATGGCAGGTTTCTGTTTTGACCGTTTTCTTTTCTGCTAGCACTTCCTCTGATGTTACTTTATCTGCTATGCTTGATGGCCAAAGTTCTTCCGATAATGTCAACCAGTCTGGTCCTCTGAACCACCTGTTACTGTTCTTCAATCTTTGAACTGATTCACCTCTTGTGAGTAAATCTGCTGGGTTTTCTTTTCCTTTACAGTAGTTCCAGTTCTGTGGATCAGAATTCGTTTTTATTTCGATGACCCTGTTAGCTACAAATGGTTTCCATTCTCTCGAAGTGCCTTTAATCCAGTGCAGAACTATTGACGAATCCGTGTAAAGATAGATGTTGCATTTCTCTATTTTGAAAATATCTTCAAGGTATTTGGCAATTCTTGCTGTAATTACTGCTCCGAGGAGTTCCAACCTGGGTACGGTCAGTCGTTTCAATGGGGCGACTCGCGCCTTTGACATGACAAAAGTAGTATTAAATCCCTTCGCATCCCTTTGCCTAAAGTACGCGATTGCGCCATAAGCCCTGGGACTGGCGTCTGAGAACACGTGAAGTTGTAGTGCATCCGTGTTCATTTGAACTTCGTCTGTAAAGTATCTTCTCTCGACAGAAAGATCTTTAATATCTTCAATTTCGGAGTACCAGCTGACCCACTTTTCTTGCAATTCTTGAGGAAGTTTCTCATCCCATCTTGTTCCTCTTTCCCACATATCTTGAAGGAGACATTTTACTCTGATTGTATATGGCGATAAAATTCCCAATGGGTCGAAGATTTTAGCTACTGTTTGTAAAATGAACCGTTTTGTGTTTTTAGCATTCTTAATTGAGTCTAAGAGGGGATTAATCTCTAATTGTAAAACATCTAATTTGTCATCCCACTTTATTCCTAACACGTTGATGGCTCTTCATTATCTTCTATCTCCATGTTATTTTCAGACCAGAGTTTGATCAAATCTTTGGAATTTGTTCTCCATTTTCTTAATTTCATTCCTGCATCCATTAATAGTTTATCTGCCTTCACTGACAAATTGTACGCTTCACTGGCATCTTTACCTCCAAAGAATAAATCATCATAACATTTCAACTATCGTTGGTAATTCTGTTTTGTATCTTTGTATGTGGTGTTTAATCGTTGCAGCTAAGAGGAAAGGGCTTGAAGTAACTCCGAAAAGAACCCTCCTAAATCGGAAAATTTTAATGTTGTTTGTGTCAAATAAATCTCTATCTGTCCAGAGAAAACGAAGATAATCTCTATCAGAAGGCGCAACTGCAATCTGCAAAAATGCCTTGTCAATGTCCGATGAAAATGCAATTTTATGTTCTCGAAACTTTAAAATTAAAGTCAATAAATTGGGGTTTAAATTTGGTCCTTGATGTAAATATTCATTTAGGGATTTTTGTTTATTTTCTTTGGAAGATGCATCGTATACAATTCTAACTTTGCTTGTGGTTTTATTTTTTCTAACAACTGCAGAGTGGGGCATATAGTAACAGTTTTCCAATTGTATTTCAGCATCCTGACATTCCTCAATAATCCCTTCCCTAAGTTGTTCTGAAATAACATTCTTATAATTTTCATGCAGCCAAGGATCTTCTTTTAATCTGTTCATTAGTTTATTAAATCGACGTTTTGCGAGGTCAAAATTATTATGAGGTACTTGTGCCTCATCCTTCCACGGTAATCTTACCTCATATCTTCCCTTCTCATATTTTATATTTTCCTCAAAGTTTTTTAAGGCTTCGTTAGACGCGCATAAATTTTCCTTTTCATTTATGCCTAAAGAATCCAACTCAAAGAACTTTCGGAGTTCATTACATATTTCACTTGATTCTGCTTCGCAACGCATAAACAGAGAATTAATACACTGCTCTGCGGTATTTATATCTTTCTCAGACTGTCCCATGACTGTATATCCAAATACCGTTTCGAGTAGAACCAGATTGTTTATATTTTGAAGCTTTCCACATGCCACTCGAGCGAAATTATCTATGCCTATTAGAATTCCGATCTGACCTTGACCACGCTTTTCGTAAGCCAGGTGGTAATTTTTCTCTCTCATCAGCTCTCGTATTTTTTCATTTGGAACTGTCACTGGCGCCGATGAAATAATTTCTGTCTGAAGTGCCTCAATCTCGATCTCCGCTGAACTCGTGAGATTTCGCAGTAGCAATTTAACAACTTTGTAGGATTTTTTAATTGGTTTAGAAGAACCAAATGGATAAACACTCAAATTCTCTTCACGAATTATAGGGAGTTTCAGCTCTTTAACTATATTTTCTGAAACGAAACTTCTTTGAGACCCAGTATCCAATAAAATACGCGCTATTTTCGATTTGGAATTATAATGAATTAATACGTCACAAGTTAATAACAACATATCACTTTCTACTTTCGGTTCATGTTGATTGTGAAACATGGTAGTTATTGTAGTTTCGTTGTCGGGTTTAGATTCTAATGTGTCACAGATAGACTTGTGGTGTTTTTTGTTACATTTGGGACATAGTTCAGCTCTGGAGCGACAGGATTTCACAATATGGGACCTTTTTAAACAGAAATAGCATAAACCTTTACGTTTTAGAATGTTTTTCCTTTCGGATATCTTAAATTTAGTACAATCATTAGTTGTGTGTGTTTCGTTTTCACAATATACACAGGTTTCTCTGGATATCGCGTTCAGTGCAGCTGTAGGGGTTTGAAAGGGTTTAGGTTTATATTTATGATAGTTATACGAGTTTTCTCTGTTTTTATAGTTGGATATTTTACTGTCGGTATTTTCTCTTAGATTAATTTCGGAATTGTTCGGTTTTGTCAGATTTTCCGTTATTTCTCTATTTTCTAATTCCCTTTTAAGGAATGTCATCAAATCCGTTATTTTCTCACTTTCGTTTTGTTTTTCCTGACGGGCAAATTCTAAAGCCAAGTCTTTTGGGATTGTTTTTATTAACACCGGAAATAGTAAACATCCATATGTATTGGTTTCAATTCCAAGACTTTCGAGTCCGCGAATTTGTATTAAACATTCATCGTAAAGTTTTCTTAGACCTTTTAGATCGCTGGACTTTCTAACCGGATTTAAATTAAGTAATTTATTCATATGAGCATCGATTATAATTTCTTTTTTACCGAACCGACTTTCTAAGATGTCTACAGCCTTTTCGTAATTTTCCGAAGTCAAACTTAATCCTTGTATAGCTGTTGCGGCATCGGATATAAGAACAGATTTTAGATAATTGAACTTCTCTACATTATTGAGAGTTTCGTTCTCATGAAATGCTGATTTATATTGGGCCCAAAAAGAAGGCCAAGAACATATATCTCCGTCAAATTGTACTATGTTCAGTTTTGCTAATTTAATGCTAGCTTTTCCTGGGGCGTTACTGTTATTAACGTATCCTGTGTTGGAAGTATTTACTCCATTACTCGAGGAGATCATTGCCGGTTGCGTTTTTTCGTTTATGTTTTGTAAACATCTGTTGCTTCTAACTTTAATGCTAATTATTTTTTCGCGATACTCTTCGCGAGTTTCTATTTCAGTCTCTAACTCTGTAATTTTTATAACAGATTCTATGTTAGTATCAAGTGCAATAAGACTTTTTTCTTTTTCGATTAACTGAGCCAATTGTTCTTCAATTGTCAAGGAGTCTATGTCCTCTTTGGTCTTTTTAATTTCGGTTTCCAGTTTGTTTATAATTTTAGTTGTTACTGTTCGCAATGTAGCTCGCGTTTTCTTAAGCTTCTCAAGATCCATTTTGTTAATTTTAACAATCAATTTTTATTTGATAACTTTATTTTCAATAAATCAATAAGTGAGCAAAGGTTTCACTCACCATCATCTAAAGTTATCCCGAGTCTGGATCGCGGGTGAGGCACCAAAATATTGAAGTAATTCTTTCTAAACTTCCTTAGTGACTGTGATTTGTCTATAAATGTTCATAAGCATTCATTCTGGATTAATTTATTATGCTTAATTTACATTTGTACATTTAAGACAGAGGTTTTAAAAGTTTAGCCATGTTATTCGGTCGAACATGCCTGTCCGTCATTACATCTGGTTCTTATCTCTCGTGAAACATACTGAAGTAAACATACTCACCCAGTGGCGCTGCAATCGCGCAGAAATTTTCTCTTCCAGGGGGAAAGTCACAAGATTCTACACATATCGATTCGAAGCAATATTTTGAACCATATAGCTGACATTAACGCCCACACTGAAAGATGACATATACCAAAATACCTTACTTTATATACTATGTGAAAATATAAATTTGAATGTCCATAAATTGTTGAAATTTTCGTTTTAACCCCTTTGAAAACTTTTCTAGCTGCATGTGTGAGGGAGGGGGTGCATTTTTGTATTTTGCACCACTTAGAAAAATAGCTAGGACCTGCATTGCGTTGGGCTGGGATTTTTTAAAGTAATTCTTTCAAAGTAAAGATGTAGAAAGGAAATTTGTAGTGCATTTTGAAAAATTCACGGGCCCCCTCTAGTTCGACGGGCCCCGGGGCAGTGCCCTGACTGCCCCACCCTCTCGCTGGGCCTGTTTCTGTGATAATGTCTTCATCACAGAGTTCTTTGCATAGGCGCACCCACGGATGGGGGCTATGGGGGGCTCAACCCCCCCCCTAAAGTTCGAGAGTTAAATGTGAAAAGCTTTAAAAATTGAAACTTAATGAAAATATTTTATTTTTTAAAATCGTCTTCAAATTATTTCTAAAATATTTTTTTACCAAAAAAAAAAAAACAATTTTTAAATAAGTGCTTACAGTTCGTATATGAAACACAATTAAACTAGGTTACAACATCACTAAAAATATCCGATAATTATATATGACTATAACGAGTTACAATGATAGGAGTAAGTCAAGTGGTACCGAATATTTCGACGTTATAAGAGAATTGTAACTATAATCGACATGGGCGCCCATAAGGGGGGGGCAAGGTAGGGCACTTGCCCCCCTAGAGTTTTAGGTTAATGTCTCATGATGTAAACAAATGGCAAAACCAGAACTAAATTTGTTAAAAGTTTGAAATTTGCCCCCCCACCCTAGAAAAATTCCTGTGGGTGCCCATGATAATCAATGTCACTATAACTGAGTTCAGCAGTATTTGTAGCCGAGACCCCACTAAACTAAAATCCATGGCCAAGGTGAAATTGCTAGTAGGGTTGCATGTTATTAATTCTTTGTCTACATTTATGTTGTCATAAAATTCTATTCCATCTTGAAACAGTTTGAAGATCAAAGAAAAATCAGATATCAAATTTCTAAGGAACTGTAAAAATCGAGATAAACAGAGTGACAGATTTTTTCTTCGAGTTCGTGAGAAATTATTTTTATTGAATTGCATTCAGTGGCGTAGCCAGAAAAATGTTTTAGGGGGGGGGGGTTAGGCACATACTTAATGAACCACAGCCGTGCATTTGATCTCCAAGATTGGGGGGAGGGCACAAATAGAGAAAAAATGACCAACCTATATTAAAAGTAGTTCTGTTTTAAAAGTTATTCTACTGTTGTATTTTTATTTTACAAAATAAAAAATATTTTTAACGATCAAACATCGTATAAAATAGGCACCAGTAAGTGGCACGATATTACAACAGCAATGTTTGGTCTTCCGATGTTCACTTGTACACTGCATTTATTAATTTCTTTTAGCATGAGCTTAAATATATAACTCTGAGCTGAAATGCAGGAATCGTACTTGCTTTCAGTACTCATTCACTAACATTTATATCCAGAAAAACAGACAATATTGGGGGAGGGGGGAGAGAGTAAACCTTATGAAATAATTTTCAATTACTTTTAAAGTATTTGGTTAAATATACACATAAGCAAATTATTAATTATGAAATAAAAACGTTCAATTAAAAGACGGTTTCAGTCTGTCAATTTTGCTCCCCACTCTCCGATTGAATTTTGTCAATAGATTCCATCTGCCTCTGTCTTTTATAAATTATAAATTGATACTGAATTTTTTTAAAAGTCAGTTGTGATAGATAAATAAATAAAACTGATCAATAAAAAGGTTTTGAGCACTGAAAATGAAAATTGTAAGTGTGCGTTTTTAAAATAAAATATCTTTAAAATATCAGCTACATCAATCTTTAAAATATCAGCTCACAAAAAATTATTCTTAAAATATCAGCTACATCAAAAGTTATACTTTCATTAATTTTTAAAGATTTAGAAAATTTAAAATGTGCTCTTAAAGAAAACGTAGTTCATATTTTATAACTTCTCCAAAAATTATTTTTCGATTAGCTTTGCTTTTTAATTCAGAACGACACAATTCTAAAAATTTCCAAGTTAAAATTTATTTATAAGTAGAAAAGAGCAAAGAAAAAAAAAGAAAATACATGGAAGAAATTAATTCAATACTATTACAAAAATTGTAAACGCCGAGATTTTTTTGACATTTCATCTAATACTTCCTCTGCAGAAATTGGAATTCTCCTGTGAACATACAACAGTGCCAAGCCATTTAAGCGGCTTTGACTTGTACTATTTCTTAAATAGTTTTTTAAAAATCTTAAACTGGAAAACGATCTTTCAGTGGATGCTGCTGTTACAGGCAAAAGAACCAAAAGCTTTAACAGTCTGTATACGGATGGGAAAATATCACAAACTGCTAAAGCTTCTGTTGCATTGGGAGGACAGGTTTCTTCACGCAATAGTTTTTTGTACCAAAGAGTAATTTCCCCTATGACAGTGGATAACGGTGAAGCAGAATGACTTTCCCCTGTGCCAGAAGAGGGCGCTTTTGAACTCTAATATTTTTTCTTACCTTTCAGATGCAGCGAAGGCTTCCATGTAAACTGACGTGAAAAGGGGGTTACCCTCTCTGATAACAAAATCTAAATGTCCTTTGTAAATGTTGTGTAGTGTAAGATGTGTTTATTTAATCCAGAAATAAATTGTATTCGTCCTTTAGACACTCACTTGATTCACTGAGATAGCAGCAGGAAACAGGAAATCAAAAGAAAAGCTACCAGGGCAGGTAGGCTAGATCTTTTTTTATGAACTGTATTACTTTATCTATATCAGAACTGAAATTCGAAAGAAATACAGTATAACAATTGTTTCATTTGGTGCCTTAACCCTCGATTTTTCCTGCTGATTGTTTGTAATTGTTAAGTGAAAAAAAAAATGACGTCAGAAGTGACGAATAAATTGAAAACACAAAGAGGTCGCTTGAGAACAAGCTTCACGAAACTGACTCCTAAAATCGACGAAGCCTTGGCAAAGTTAGATGAGGAATATTTAGAAATTGCTCTCGCTCAGTTGTCAGAAAAGGAAAAACAAATAATTGAGCTCGATAAGTTAATCATAGACGAAATCGAAGACTGTAAACAAATCCCAGCCGAAGTTGAAGCAGCTCAAGAATATCGAGATAAAATCATCATGTATAAAATTAAAAAGGTTCTAAAAAAATGCACGAATCAAGAAACAAAAAATGCAAGCGCCGATATTTCAAATACAATTATTAGCGGCCCATCCCAAAATTCAAATGTTCGAATTAAGATTAAATTACCCAAAATTAACATCGAAAAGTTTGACGGCAATCCTGAGAATTTCCAAGAATTTTGGTCTCAGTTCAAAAACGCGATACACGAAAATCAAAATCTCAATAAAATAGACAAATTTACCTACTTAAAAAGCTTATTAAAATCAAAAGCTCAAATCGCGATACAGGGATTATCGTTGTCAGACAAAAATTATGATATTGCTGTTAAAATTCTTGAAGACCGATATGGCAAAAAGGAAATTTTGATTAGGTCTCACATAAATAATTTACTAAATTTGTCACCTATTCGTAATGCATCAAATATAAAAGACCTGCGCGAATTGTACGATACATGTGAAATTCAAATACGTAGTTTAGAATCGCTTGGTATTGAGCTAGATAGTTATGGTAATTTACTTTTTCCTATCATAACTAAATTAATTCCTGATAGCTTAATTTTGAACTACAACCGCGAATATAAAAACGAAACAGACTCTTGGAATGTAACGCAATTGTTAGAATATTTGAAAACCGAAATCGAAATTAGAGAACGTACATTTTCGTTTCAGAAGAAGGAGTCTGATTACTTTCAGCATAATTCTAAAAATAGAAATGAAAGGGATTTAACTAGATTGGGACAAAATAATTTTTCGAAACCAAAATACGCCAAGAATCCGAGTGCTGCTGCTTTTAATGTAGTTAGTAATGAAAATAAGTGTATATTCTGTAGTGATGATCATCATGAAAGTAATGAATGTAAATTAAGTATTTCTGATAAAAAACAAAGTCTATTACGTCAAGGAAGGTGCTTTAATTGTTTACAAAAATTTCACGTTGTAAATCGATGTTTTATGTTTTAAGAAACCCGCATGTAATTTCTGTTTCCAAAAACATAATCAAAATATTTGCGAAAAACGTTTCGAACCAAAGTAGAAGTTCCCCAGAGTGAAACGATCGTGTCCTCCGTTACGGGAGATAGAAATTCGAACACAGATATTTTACTTCAAACTGCAACAGTATTTGTAGAAAATAAGGTTAAACCAGCCGAAATACGGTTATTATTAGATTTGGGGAGTCAAAGATCATTTATTGAATCGGAACTCGTTAATGAATTAAAATTAAAAATAATAGGAAAAGAAACTATAAAAATATACCCCTTTGGTTCGAAAGAACCCCAGAAAGAAATTATAAATCGCGTTCTACTAAATTTGAGAAACGTTCGTGATCCCACGAAAAAGATACAATTAGAAGCTTTAGCTACTGACAAGATAAGCAGTGCAGTAATTTATCGGCCAGAGCCAGAAATAAAAGAACATTGTGGCATAAACAAATTTTCACTGGCAGATGAATCATCGGATCAGCTGTTTCGAAGTGGAAATGAGCATTCCCAACTCCTTGATTTCCCCCCAGTCAGAATTCTGATAGGCGCCGAACATTATTGGAGTATCGTCTCCGGTGAAATACGCAGGATACCGAATTCTTCTGTTGTTGCAATGGATTGTCTTTTCGGATGGGTTTTGAGCGGATCTTGTGATTTAGAAAATAAAATTGACACTGAGAGGAGCGCGAAAATAATGAAGGTAGTTGTAGATTCTTCGCGAGAAGAAAATTCCGATCTGATTTTACAAAATTTTTGGAAATTGGATATAATGGGCATTGAAAACGAAAAAAGGGATTTATCCAATAATGACGGAGAAGTTGTTTTAAAGGATTTTGAGAAAAATATAAAATTTCAGAACAACAGATATAAGGTTAAACTACCGTGGAATGAGAATGCGGATAAATTAGAAAATAATTATGAAATCGCAAAATGTCGCTTAGGAAAACTGGTTAAGAGATTTGATAGAGATAAGGAATTTTACCAGCGGTATAGGGATGTATTATCGAAACAGATTTGCGAGGGTATAATCGAACCTGTAGAATTTAAAGAAAAGGAGAAAATGAATATCGATAGAGAATATTATATGCCTCATCAGGCCGTTATTCGTGATGATAAAATTACAACGAAGCTAAGAGTAGTTTTTGACGCCTCATCACACTCGCAAAATAAATTATCGTTAAATGATTGTTTACATTCCGGACCGAATTTGAATCCTGACTCACTAAAATTACTTATAGATTTTAGAAACAAACCAATCGCGTTAACTGCCGATATAGAGCAAGCGTTCTTACAGATATTGTTAGATGAAAATGATAGAGATGCGGTTAGGTTTTTATGGCTTGAGAATGATTATGAAAGGAATGCGAGTTTGAAAACTACCATTTTTAGAATGACTCGTGTTTTATTTGGAGCTACTCCAAGTCCTTTTTTATTGGCTGCAACTCTCAAACATCACATAAGAAAGTACGAACATAAATATCCGTTAGCATATCGTATTTTAAATTCCCAATTATACGTTGACGATTTAATTTCTGGATTAGAAAATGAAAATCAGTGTTTTGAAATTTACCGACAAATAAAAGAAATTTTACACGAAGGTGGATTTAATATGCGTAAATGGAAAACCAATTCGAAATGTCTCCAGATAAAGCTAGATCAGGCTGAAAACTGTAACGAATCTTTAAGGGAAACTTCGAAAGTTTTAGGTTACCTCTGGAATTCAGACGATGATACCTTAAAATTAGCATGTGAATTTCTTAAATTTAATCAAAAATTTAATCCGTTAACTAAACGATTGCTTTTGAAAATTGCCTCAAAATTATACGACCCCATTGGCTTTATTACTCCCTTTACGCTGAGACCAAAAATTCTTCTTAAGGATATTTGGGATCAAAAATTTAAATGGGATGATCCTCTACCATTTGATATAATGAAAGAATGGAACAATTGGTGTGATGAATTAGAAGATTTAAAGGAATTTGAAATACCCAGATTTTACCTCAAGGACGCTAACGAAAATGAAGATTTTGAATTTCATTGTTTCGTTGACTCGAGCAAGCGAGCCTACGGTGCAGTCCTGTATATTCGGTATACAGATTATAACGGACAGTTTCGGACATCGTTAATTTGCTCCAAATCCAGAGTTGCACCACTTCAAAAATTAACTCTTCCAAGACTTGAATTGCTATCAGCTGTAGTTGGAAGTCGACTATATGAGTACGTAAGAAACAGCCTTTCAAATATAACAAATGCACGAATTAGATTCTGGACAGATTCGATGATTGTGCTTCATTGGATTCGTGGAAATTCTAAGAAACTGAAAACGTTTGTCCAAAATCGTGTAAGTGAGATTCGTTCAAGGACTGATGCTTCATTTTGGTCGCACTGCCCTGGAGATCAAAATCCAGCTGATGTGCTGACTCGAGGCGAATCTTTACGAAATCTGCTTGATAAAGAGCTGTGCTGGAAAGGACCAAAGTGGTTGAGAGAAAGTGAAGATTATTGGCCAAAAGAAAGCCAAGAAATTGCGGACATTGGAAATTATGACGAAGTGAATGAGTCAACCGTTTGCACTATAAATGTCGAGACCGAAAAAATTATTGACATTGAAAAATTTGGGCACTTAACGAAACTCTTACGCATCACTGCCTGGGTAAAAAAATTTATCTTTAACCTTAAGAATAAAGAAAACAGAAGATCTGGAACTCTTAGTAGCGACGAGTTACAGTCAGCAGAAGAATACTGGATAAGAAAAACTCAAGAAGAAAACTTCGGGGAAGAATTGGAAGCACTAAGGTGCGGGCGTGAAATATCTCCAAATTCCAAATTGAAAAATTTTTCCGTTGGGTTAGATGAAAACAATATTATTCGCCTTCGAAGCCGACTTCAGTATGCTGACATTACTCATAACGAAGCGTACCCGATGTTGTTACCCGACAGAAGTCACCTTACCAATCTCGTGATTCGCCGCAGCCATTTGCGGTTAGGGCATGCAGGAATTGCGGACACCTTAACAGACGTTAGAGAAAAATTTTGGATCCTAAAAGGACGACAGCGAATCAAGAGCATTGTGTTCAACTGCAATCTTTGCAAAAAATTTCGAGTTAAGCCTTTTACCCAAGACGAAGCTCCTCTTCCCCCAGATCGTATTAAGCAGACTCATCCATTTGAAGTAACGGGTATCGATTATGCTGGTCCCCTTTACGTGAAAAGTACATACGGAACAAAAAAAGCCTACATTCTGCTTTTTACGTGTGCCGTCACCAGAGCTGTCCATCTTGAGCTCACCGAAGATCTGACAACCAAAACATTCTTACTCGCGTTTAGAAAATTTGTATCCAGAAGAGGACTATGCAGAAAAGTATACTCGGACAACGCGAGTACATTCAAAAGAGCTAAAACCGAAATAAATTTGCTGTGGAAACTTTTGAAGGAAGAAGAAATCCAGAACTACTTTGCAAATAAAAACGTCGAGTGGAATTTTATCGTAGAGAGAGCAGCATGGTGGGGAGGATTTTGGGAAAGACTTATAAGATCCACAAAATATTGCCTAAGAAGAATACTAGGAAAATCATCTTTGACGTTTCCAGAACTAGAGACTATAGTCATAGAAGTTGAGGCTATTATAAATTCCAGACCTTTGACATTTGTCTACAGTGAGTTCGAGGAACCTGAGCCACTTACTCCTGGACACTTCCTCATAGGTAGAAGACTTGTTGCTCTCCCTCCACACTCATCGGTAGCGCCAACCTCCACCAAGTCTGATCTAAAGGGTAGGTGGAAACATAAAAGAGCCATTTTGGAAAGAATATGGAGAAAATGGCAATAATCGTATTTGTTAGAACTGAGATCTGCCCACCAGTCAATGCGGTCCAAATCAAATGTTGAACCGACGAAAAATTCGACTGTCTTAGTGTATGACGAAAAGCTTCCTCGACTTATGTGGAAGATGGGTATAGTCATCAGTGTTCATCCCGGACGTGATGGAAAGACTCGTGCATGCACTATCAAACTTCCCAATGGAACTATACTGAAACGACCAATTCAACTTTTGTATCCTGTTGAACTTAATGTAGATGGAAAAGGACCTAGTGACTGTTTGTCCAAAGGTCCTTTGGGGCCGGAGGATGAAGCAGAATGACTTTCCCCTGTGCCAGAAGAGGGCGCTTTTGAACTCTAATCTTTTTTCTTGCCTTTCAGATGCAGCGAAGGCTTCCATGTAAACTGACGTGAAAAGGGGTTTACCCTCTCTGATAACAAAATCTAAATGTCCTTTGTAAATGTTGTGTAGTGTAAGATGTGTTTATTTAATCCAGAAATAAATTGTATTCGTCCTTTAGACACTCACTTGATTCACTGAGATAGCAGCAGGAAACAGGAAATCAAAAGAAAAGCTACCAGGGCAGGTAGGCTAGATCTTTTTTTATGAACTGTATTACTTTATCTATATCAGAACTGAAATTCGAAAGAAATACAGTATAACAATTGTTTCAAACGGTACATTGACCAGTTTCTGACGGTGAATATGTAAGCCACTTCCATCGTAAAAGCCATCGGTGTTGAAATTTTAAATTTCTTTTTCCAGTCGCGGGAAAAGTGTAATTTGCAGGGGGTGTCCATGGATTACGAAGTAATTCTTCTCTTTCTGCATCCGATAGCTGAAAAAAAAAGATGCTTTCGGATGCAGAGTAAGTAACTTGAATTTCTTTCTTTATTAATCTCATTAATCCGTTTCATTGACTGCTTGTTGATTTAATAATAAGTTGCTAAAATACAGCGTTTTTTAATGATTTAATGATCAATTAAAAATATTATTTATTTTTCGTAATTTAAAGAAAAAATGCAATAGCTAATTTGTCTTTTAGGCTAAACATTTCTAGGGGTATTTATCCCACTTTATGGAAAACAGCCTCAAAAATTTTGAGAACCGCTGCTGTAAACGAGAGTTTTCCAACCAATGGTTGGCGCTGGTCCGTGTGATTTTTTGTTGCCGATCAAAAAATAAATAAATAAATAAATAAATAAAAAATAAAATAAATAAATAAATAAATAAAAAAAATAAATAAATAAAAAATCTTAACTTTAATGTCACTTTCTTTTAATTATAACATTTGATTTAATAAATAAAAATATTTGGGTTTTTTTTCTGTCGTTGCGAGGCGAGGGGGATAATGCTATTAATACTCAAAGGTTGTTCGTCAATATAAACACACAGATAATTATTTTTAAAATAGCGTCCCTGAAAGAATTTCCATTGCACAATGCTCAGTGATACTTGCAATAAATATTTATTTCTTGGAGTACCAATAATTTCAGGTTCAGAGAAAGTCTTTAAAATGTAAAATCCATCCTCTCTTTAACATACTTATTAAAACCTAAAATATTTAAGCAGGAAAGTCTAAAATATTTTACTGTATCTAACGGCAGAAAGAGAAAAAAAATCTTAAACAAAATAACAGCAAAAAGAAGTGCTTTGTAAATATGTGTTCATCGAAATATAGAGATTTGTCATTTAAAAGATGTTTTTAGTATACTTTCTGATTGCTTCCCAGTGAGAGAAGAATGATTTAAGCCAAAGCAGCATTTTAAATGATAAAAATAAATATCTTACGGTAAACGTGAGTAATCCTGTAACTATGCATAATTACCGTCGTCATTTTATCACTGGGATAAATGATTGAATATTTATCGGTTTAATCGCCTATTTTTAGGTTAGCAATTGTGTACTGGTAGAGGAATTTCGAAGCCCTCTTCCGCTCCACTGATATTTACTTTAAAAAAAAACAAAAACATTAGTGGCTCCGTTCACTATTGTTATGTGGGAATGAGATCTTTAGAAGCAGATTTTCGTGCAGACAGGGACCCCACACAGCTGTAAAAGGACCCACTGATTCTTTATTTTTATTTATTTATTTTGAAAGGCTATAATTTTCAAAAAAATCATTTATCACTCTGACCAAATGACATTAGTAATTACGGACAATTCTCCTCATTCACCATAAAACACATACTATAAACATTTTATTGAGTTCATGATAGAACAAAAATTAATTGTTCAAAGTGTATTTATTTATTAAATGTAGGAATTTCGTTGGTAAACACATTACTTTACTAAAATTTTAAAATATATTATGCTTAAGTACTTTCAACTTAATTTAGAACATGTTTTTTACTTTTACTATATTTCTTAAACAAGCGAAAGCATGTGCTTATAGTCATTTCCCTTTTTAAATGTTATTTTAGTAGTTAGTAGTAGTTTAACATACAAACAAACAAAAAAAAAGTAAAAGAGAAAATTTTCAGTTTTGAAAAACGATTTGTCAAACTAGGATTTTTTAGTAATTTTAACCAACAAGACACCACATATACATATAAATAAAAACAATGCAATGCAGTATATACTATACAGGCGTAACTTGGTGTGTTTTATGAGTTGAGTATTCCTAGAATAGGTTGCACCCAATCTAACTCCCACACACTTACGCCAATGATTACTTAAGTAAGAAAAAAAATTGAATCAATTCTTACCTTCTTGCCAATACAATCGCTTATGTCATTCGCATGGTAATCCTTCTGCAAAACATTTTGTCCTTCAGTAGTACTAGAGGCATTCGCATTACTTTCTGTTTCGAATTCATTTGAAACCTCTTCAAGATTTTCTAAAATCTCTGCGGATCTCGCCGGTTTTTTAGGTTCAAAATATGATTTTATTCATAACATTTTTCTCTTGGACATAATTTGTTGAAAAACCAAAATTCTTATACAACAGAAAATTACTTTATGAAACACACAAGTTTAATATTTCAGCTTTTACAACAATACAAAACGGATTCATAAAAATATTTCTGCACCTATTTATTCCACAAATTTAAAATGCCAAGGCAGAAGTTGCCGATCGACTGGCGATTGCCACTAACAAAAGCGAACAGACCCGTCCGTTGGGGAACCAACAAGGAGGCACCTGCAAGTTTACATTGCATAAGCTAATCCCAAAATAATTTAGCTCTCTGACGTTCGGAGGAGCTTTCAATTAGAGCCTTCAGATGTCCAAACCCCGGCCGAAATTCCAAGAACGCTGCCTTCCCCCTTTCGGAAACTATCATGGAAACTATTTAATGGGAATTCATCGCGGGCGGTGGTGAAAATCCCCACTTCCTTGAGAGCTGGGAAAGATAAGACATATGGGGATCGTGGCGTGGGAGGTCCAGCAGTCGTAAAAAGTTCCGCCTGCTGCAAGGCAGGGGAAAGAAGTGCTACTATCTTTTGGACAGCCCGCTGGCCGTTTGTAAGCAGAGCTGTTTGGCCAGGGTTTGACAGCCAGAAGAGAAATATCCCAGACACACTGACGCGCAAAAGAAAACGTTTATCAAGCCGAAAAGCAAAGCGGAGAGAGAGATTAAAAATTTAATACGGAACATTTTAATCTAGAAACGCAAGCAAAGGAACATAATTCTATGCACGAAAAATATGTTATCTTCATCACACATCTCTCCCCCCTATTGGCAGATTCAGAGGGAGGGGTACGTGCCCCCTAGACGATTCCGGTTTAGATTACAATTAAAAATGAGAGAGTGAACAATAATTGACAATACTCAATATTAGTTTGTAAATTGAAATGTATTGTGAATCCTGTTTCCTGACAATATGTCTAGAACCCTTCAAAAATTTAGGGGGGGGGGGGGTTCTGACACCCAACCCCCCCTCGCTACGCCACAGATTGCATTACGTCAAGTTGGGACTTGAGAAAATATCGAGATATCAAGAGTTGACTGTATCTTTATCTGAAAAAAATATTTTTACTCCGTAGCTTATTGACATGTACAATAATCTGTCCTATAATTCAGTAATAGTAAATTTTTACTTTTCAGTTTCCTAGCTTCTGGTGACTCCATGAAAAGTATGTCCTATGAATTTAGAATTGGAGCATCGACAGTTAGTGGAATAATAGAAGAAACGTGCTGTGGGAGATGATGAATCCAGTATTTATGAAGCCTCCCAGTAGTGCAGAAGACTGGCTACAAATTTCTGATGAATTCAACAGCAAATGGCATTTTCCACATTGCTTAGGTGCTATTGATGGAAAGCATGTTATGATACAAGCTCCAAACAATTCTGGAACTTTATTCTATAATTATAAAAATTTGTATAGTATAGTTTTAATGGCAATGTGTGACGCCAAATATACTTTCACAATCATAAATATTGGTGATTACGGCCATAACAGTGATGGTGGTAGAATTCGGGTAGAATTGTCTTATACCTGCAGAAAGTGAATTACCAGGCTCAGAGGTTAAACTGCCGTATGTTTTTGTTGCCGATGAGGCTTTTCCTCTGAAGCCATATTTAA
>JAWZYV010018889.1:0-39275 GCA_038373885.1 Cheiracanthium punctorium
TAATTGATGCATTACTGCATGATTCACTGTTTTTGTTAATTCTACAAGATGGGAACGGTTTTTTAACTAACTGGAAAACAGCTAGTCAAATACTTTAAGGAGGCAGTTAAGGGGCAAAGAAATTGGTTATGCCCTCAAAAACTAACTCTTTCGATAGTCAGCAGTAATTCTTTCCTAAAATACTTAATAGCCGTGTGCGTTTAATTTAATCTACACCGGACAATAGAAACACACAGAGAAACAGAAATTGGAATTGATGGATTTCATGTGAAAGAAGTTTCATTTTGTGTCAGTTGACGGAGGCTGGACAGGCCCTCACAAATGGGATGGGGATTGCAGGATTATATATGGTAAAATCATGTGGAGTTTCTAACTGTTTTACTTTCTTCTGCGAAGGTACAAAAGGGAGTCTCAGTGATAGCGGAACAAATTCGGTTATGGCACTTTTTGATGGCAAAATCAGATTTTTGGAACTTCCTCTAAATTTCACTCTGAGAGACGTCTCAACGTAAGAATGTATGGCATTTTTCGTATATATGCCAAGAACAATCCACTTTGACCGAACCGCGTGGTCTATTTTGTCTAGTAACATAACGTCTACGTAAGTACGTAACGTGCGTAAAGTATGCATGCACCTAACTCGTCATATCTCAAAAAATTATAATAGTTGTAGAATGTCGAACATTTTTATATTAGGGTTGATTGTAACGTCTAGGGTGTGCTCCTGGTTTTTTGGTTCTCGATCTACGGGATAGATTCATTTTACAGCCACACCAAAATATTTTCCAAGGCATTAAGGATTTCATGGAACTTTGTTTAATATATTATGCGTGTAATCAGTCATAGTTTTTTGGGCCGTGCAACAAAATCTCGTCCAACATGACGCATAGACTTGTAGAGTTTTTTTTCCACGAAACTTCGCCAAATTTGGCGGCAAAAATAATTACATATTTCGCATAACTCAAACCTTTTAACCGTAAATGTTGAGATTTTGTATTTCTAACTATTGTCGCATCCGATTGTGCAGCCTTTTGTGATTGCAATCGACTAGGTAGTTTATTTACAGGGTCACCCAAAAGAATTTCGAGACATCAATGTCTATGGATGCCTTCAATTCATTAAAAGTTTCAGGTCAATCACTGTTTTGGTTATGCCCAAAATCTTGTAAACTCTTTCAAGCCTGGCGGCTTTTGGCGAAATGTCGCCAAGAGAGATGTAACGGCCAAGAATGAAACTGAACAGGGCTTGTTGATATCCCAAGAATTTGACTGGAAATTGCTAAATCTTAAGATTATTGCAATACTCTATCCATTTCTATTGAAATACGTTCAGCTGAAGCGCATCGAAAATATTTATCATTTAATAGACGTATAATGAAGCCATGTGGTGTCTACATCAGATTTTTCTATTAAATACAGCCCCGTCTTCTTTACTTAAACAAAAATATTCAACTTACTCAACTTCGAACATGCGTTAGTTAAAGATAAAAGAATGTTGTTATTGTTGCTGCTGTTGTGGGATCTGGACCGATGCGTGGGGTGCCCTCCTTGGAAAAAAAGGAATGACAATAAAGGATGTATGTGAAAGTCCTAAATTGCAGTTGATTTTCATATAGGAACTTTCACGTGAAAAACAATATTTTTAACAATTCCTTCTTCTGCAACGCCCTTACTGTTAAAATACATTGGGAAAAACAATGAAATTAAATATGCAAAATGTATTTGCAGCTTTCTAAGGTTTTAGAAACCAATTAACCAGTTTGCATCAGGTTCAAGAAGAATAATTAAGTTTACAATCTCAAGTTTCTTCAGATCTCTCGAGAGATAAACAAATTTATGACATCAGTTCAAAGAGTAATTAATCTTTCCGCAAAAAATGAGTCGATCTGAATGGCGAAAGAATGTATTAGTAGAAAGAAGGCGGTAGCTCAATCCTACGGCAGTTTGGAAGTGCATGCACTATATTTTTCTGTAAAAAAATTCTTCTATTTGGTACCAAAAAGATTTAGTTACAGTTGTTAATTCTTGTGTTACACAAGAAATGAAACTGCCTGTATTGTTAGTTTGTGTTCAATCTCCAAACGTTTTTAAGGTTTTCACCACACTTGAATAATTTGAGCTTTCTCCGTTTTGAAGCAAAGTCTTCAATTAGAATCTTAAGATATATGATATTTTCTCTTCAAAATCATGCAGGTACCATATTTTGCTGTGAAAATCGAAAAAAAAAATCTTTCGTTTGGTAAGAAAAATATTCAGTTCCAATCGTTAGTTCTTACAGTTTTCATCAAACTTAAAAGATGGAGTATCTCTCTTTTTGCACCAAAATTTTCAATTAGAACAATAAGGTATACGAAATTTTTCCATAAAAATTGATCCGCATACTATTCAAATTTCAATAGTTTTTTAGCATGGCATTCTGAATATAAAATATACAAAATTCAGACTTATAGACTTTCAAATACACCAAACGAAATGATGAGACAGTACTAAAATTTACACTTTCAGATCCATCTATGGCGTTTGAAATCATAAGCGATGCAGCGGACTCTTTTAATTAGAAAATAATCCAAATATTTATTTTACGGTTTTTACCCAGCTATTCTGTGTGCAAAGTGAGACATTTAGAGACTTTTTAGAATGAAAAATAAATTACACTTATGCAAAAAATTTGAAGCAGAAATAAATAGTAATTCAACTATAATTTAAATTATAAAGGGAAAAAATAAAAATGGTACCTCAGAACAGAAAAGGTAATATAATTTATTCTAAAAATAGTACATTAAAAATAAATTATAGTTTAAAATAATGTTTGAAAAAAAAAACAAGTGTACATAGGTTAGAGGTATTTTTTATATTCACATGGCTATCTACGTCCCTTTCAAGCACACGTGTTTGGCTTAAATGTTCTTATACTCCCTGGAAAAGCACAGTTGTGCAACATTCACCTATTTTATTTATTTATATTTTTATTAAGAATAGTAAATTTGGGACATTGTGTCTTTGTTCTTGCTTTACTTCACTGTCGGAATGTAAAAAACCCGAACTAAGTTCGAGTAACTTTCTTGCAATCTCCTGAAACACAATAAAATAAATGGTCTGAAAAAAGACTTAGAACTGGAGGCAGGAAAAGGAGGAAATGGAAAGGTGGGTGGTGAGAGAAATGCTGAGTTTTGACAAATCAAAAACTGAGGAGGGAAGAAAACAACAACAGGTAAACGCCTGAGGGAAGAATTCAAATTTCGAGACCAAAACATAAATAAATAATGAGGTCAGTTAAAAAAAAACAAACTTATGTGAGCCAACGATATTTTATAAAATGGGAAAATCTCCAGAAATTCGAAGAAATTGACATTTTGTTTTCGTTTTTATTTGTGCGTGTTCGTCTGTGTTTATTCACGTATTTATTTTTATGTAAAGCGAACAAAAGTTAAAGGTTATACTTTGGGAAAAAAATTAAGTTTTTCTGGTGTTTGGATTAATGAAAAACAAAATCTGACGTGTTTAATGAATAGTTGATGCAAATTTCTGAAAAATTTTAATAAAAATGCTGAAAGATTGGCACATCAATTTTTAACAAAACTTTAACACGGAATATTTTGCATGATTTTACAAATAAATTTAAATTTAACATTCATAATAATGTTTAGATTAAGACTATGAAATATTCTTGAAGTTTTAAAATGTCATTAATTTATAGTTATTTCGGTAATTAATAAATATTGAATATTCTATCAAATTTCGTCCGCTTTGAATATGACCAGTAACAAATTTAAGATTAGATTTTACCTTTAACACATTTAAAATGAAATTCTTAAGTGAAATTGTACGAGAAGAATTTCATTTTTAAAAACGTTATTCACACACACACACAAATCTGTAACTTCTTTAAAATGAAATGAAATCTGAAGAAAACGTATCAATAACATTATAAACAGAAATTGGGTGTTTATATGCAATACTTAAAATTAAATTTATTGCAAACACGCTTTCTAATCTGATTTCTGAGAGGCTCATCTGTCAAGTATTTTAATGTAATTTAAAACCAGGTACGTTATATATTTTCACAGTTTGGTAATCAAGTTATTCTTAAAAGCCTCACCAAATATTTTTGTAAAGCATAGGAAAATTTAACATGTTTTAACAGACGACATTTTTCATTAAAAGAAGAAATTTTCTTTCTGTAAACTACAAAATTTTACGTTTTTATTTTTAAAAAGAAGTTTGTGCATTTTTTAAAATTTACGATTTGGTAAATAAATTCTGGAATTAGATGCGAAGATTATTTTTTCTTTCTATAAAGGGCAAAGCGTATCCGTACTAATTACAAATGGGAAGGTCGAACAGGCAATAAAAGAAAGACATTCAGAGTGTGGCTCCCTCTGATAAACTTGATATTGGAATGTTATTGTGAAGAGTAATTGTTACAAGGAAAAACACAAGTATTTATCTTAAATATTGTAAAGAACATTATTTAAAATATTTAAAATATTTCATTTATTTTTTAAAACAGAAATAACCAGTAAAATACACATCAGTATACGATTACAAAAAAATCAAATGCCAAAAACTTTTCTGTACACTTGTCATCAGGCTGTTAAAATATAATGAAAATAAATATATCCGAACGGAGGAATTTATCGGTGCGTAATTTTCTTCCAAAAGAACTTCCAGCTCCTTTCCAATTGCCGGGACCTCTAAAACTTTTTTTCCTGGGACCTCTGGACCTGTTTTTTAAACAAAAATCTATGTGTTACATTTGCAAATGTGTTTATTATTTCCAAACGTTATTAAAAATACCCAAAATATTCACCATGAGACATGATGAGAAATAGCTACAATCAAATGAGTCCTAGGGTATTTACAATTTTAAGAAGCTAGCACAAACTCCACCAGAGAAGTGTTTGTAGTAAAGATAAATAAACAGAAAAAAATTATTTATACCAAGGATAAGTCTTTTTACATATCAGTTAGGTACTTTTCATGAGTAAATTAATCGTAAAACTTGTATACCTGACGGGGAAAAATCATTGTCCGGAGAGTCTGTATTTAGCTAAATATAAAAAAAACTTTTGATTACTACAATATTTTGGTTATTAGTCTTTTAGGGGGAAAAAAGTTAATTTTTTACTTCAAATCGGAGATTTTTTTTTTTTTTTTTTAGTTTGAAGTATTACTTTTTTCTATATAACAAAAGTTTTGATGCCTGTCTGTCAGAAGAAAACAAATTGGTCATATTTCTCCCTCTCATGTTCACAATTACCCATTTTTAGAGGTTCTATGGCTTTCATGGTAATGCAATAAAGTTATGACAATCTCTTTAGATAATAAATAAAGAAGTCTAAGGCAAAATTTTAATTAGGTGTTTTCAAAATTCAAGGTTATTTCAAATCATTTAAAGCGGCTATTTATTTTTTTTAAAATTGTGATTAAAGTTAAAAATTCAAGTAGTTAAAATGTAAAAATTGGTCAAAATAACCCATTCTCATTCTAGTAATTAATGAAAATCTTCAATGTATGTATAATATACAGGGTGTCCCATAAGTACTGCCCCAACTCTGCACAGCTAGATTTCTCGTTGGGAGTACATAAAAAGTGCCCAAAGAACCGTAACTGTACGGCTCGTAGTTTTCAAGAAAAGTGCGAGAAAAAAGCAGAAACGTCATTTCCGGTGCACGAAAAGAGCCTTTATTGGAATCATGAACATAGTTTTTTTTTTGCATATTCTTTCATAAAATGATGCTCAAAATGTCCACCATGCATATCGAGGCTTGCATGCGTGCGCAGTGTAATGGCCAGCTGCTTCCGTTTCATCTGGTACCCACATAAATACACCAGCACGTATGGGAGGGACTGAATCCCTATTTGTTGTAACTAGGACTTGATAGATACGTTCTTTCAATCGTTTGCATTGAAAGCAATCCATAGGTGCCAGATTGTAACGGCCATAACACCGAATCCCCCATATGTAATCCAGTGTCCAATGTAATGTTTCTAGTTGTTTTTCCTCGCACCGGATGTGACGTCATATTTTGCTTTTCCTATTTTTCTGGAAAACTATGGATCGTTCAGGTACAGTTCTTTGGGAATTTTTTATGTACTTCCAGCGAGAAATCTGGCTCTGCAGAGTTTGGGCAGTATTTATGGGACACACTAATAAGCAACTATTTTTGAAAATTGTAAATAGAGCTAAAAATTCAAGTAGTTAAAATGTAAAAAGTTGTCCAAACAACCTATTCTGATTCTAGTAATTAAGGAAAATCTTCAGTGTATGTATAATATGTATTATGAATTTGGTTTGGACGTATTAAATGTACGGTCATTTGATTTCGACAAATACTTTTAAACCTTATGGCTCCAAATGTTCCTTTCCTTTCAAGGACCTCCGATGTGCGGCATTATACTCAAAGTTTACCATTTGCGTTATTATGTACAGGCCATTGTAACATTTTAAGTATCTCACTTAACTTTTCAAGTCAAAATATGACGAGAAGAAGTTGGAGTTGACGGTCGATATTCAAACTTAGAAGTTGGAGAGTGAAGGGTTAAAATACTTTAGGGACGTCTTTCAAAATTATTGCACAAGTTTGGCGTTCGTCAAATAATGCCAAGTTTAACAAAACTTACCTTTAAATTACAAACACGTAGCTTTAAAATATCAGAGCCTTTGCAAATTCCACATATTTATTGACTGTTCTAAATTGATTTAAATTAGATACTGAGATGGTTAAATAATTAAGTTCAATCTTCTTTTATGAGTACAGTGAAATCTCATGAACTTCAAGAGATCAGTTACAATAACGTTCTACTGAGTAACACATATTCCCAGACGACTAAGGCTATTTATAGAATCATATACTTACGAAGTACTTTATATATTAGTATTCACAAAAATCGGTATCGCTCAGTGTTAGATATATTTATTTAAAAAATTCAAACTTCCTTCTTTTTTTGTCTTTCAAGAAAGACCCCTTTTAATTTCACCAAGTTAAAGATTTGTCGAAAACCCGTCGGATTCTCAGAAGACAAAAAAATGTGACTCTTCTGTCTGATTTCTTTATTCGAAAAAAAAAATCACTTTAAAATTCCATGGAAATTTTCCCTTAATCTGATGTTTATAAAAAAAACTGGTTCATTACAAATTATGCCAGTTTTAAAGACCAAAAATTTTTAACGACAAAACAGACAATAAACAACAAAAAACACCCAATAGTTTTTTGGTCGTTTAATGACTAATGAAGAAGGTCATGTTTTAATAAATGATGAAAAAAGAAAGTGGTTGAAGAAGAGATAATGGCAAAATGCTAATCGTTTAAATTCACTAATTATTTTCCTACAATTAAGTGGCTTTTTTCAAATCACATATTTGTTTTTCAAAACAAGTTTGAATGTATATATTTTTTCCTGTACAGCCGTAACCGTAAAACAAACACATAACTGAAAAAAAAGATGATAAAACAAAATCCATACTATTAATGTAAACGGTTTATTTTTGAGATAATTAGAGATAGCTATTTAAATAAAGTAGGATAATTCTTTCGTGAAAAAGTTAATTGCGCTTGCTTATCTTTAAGAAATTTTTATTGTCTGATGCAGAACGTTACTCCACATAAGTCTGCATTTTTTAAAAAAATTTTCTTCCTTGCAATAGTTTAGCCAATTGAAAAATAAGATTTTATTGCATGCAAAATTATTTTTAAATAATATATTAAGAGTGCTGTAAAAAATTACAAGACTATTGAACAGCTTAAAAAGGGTAAAATCATCCATATAATATTGGCTGTATACAAGCTGTTTCTTAAGAACGGCAAACTTCCACGACATGTGAAGTTTCCGGAGTTAAATCATAGAAATCATATAAAGTTAAATCATGCACAGTTTTACTGCAGCAATTTTTAATGAAGATACGACGCAAGCCAAATTTGCAATATTTTCGCGGCAGAAGCATTTCTCTCTCTTCTCTCTCAAAATTACCATCAAACAATACGGTATTAGCCTTAGCATAACGCGGACCCGATATCTAACGCGAAACAGAATATTTTCATCGAGATACTTAGAAAATTTCCGGTATTAGACCTGGAACTTAGTTGTGAGTCAGGTTTTTAACGGGAAATGATTAAAAATAATTTCGCATCAAAAAAAATTCTTCTCAAAAAACGTTAAAATTTTTTTCCTATTTCTTTTTCTTGAAGAGATAGATTAAAACCCCACCCCCTTTTTTCTTAAAAAGCCAACTTGCACAAAGTAATTGAATAATTAGAATGTACACAGTTTGGGTTTTGCTGGGGCATTCCATGAAAATATTTCCCTGTGGAAACATTAAAAATTTTTTGCTCTTTTAAAAAAGAACAATAAAAAAAAAAAGTATTAAAATTTTTTAGTTCCGTCGATCTAGGGATTGGGGTTTTGAGGGGGCGAGCCCCTGTAGGTTTGGTTTTAGCCCCAAATTAAAACCCAACCTTTTAAACATTAAATGAAAAGGGGAAACTTTAATTTTAAAGGGACAAATAACAAAAAAAAACTTTGGGGGTAAAAAAAAAAAAAAATAACATCAAAAGTTATTTCGGCGTTTTAACACAACGTTCCCCACCCTTTTCCGCAAAAGGTTTTTTGGGGGAAAAAAATCGGTTTTTAATTATATTCTTAAAAATGGTTTGAAACGAACTAATTATTTTTAAATTTTCCCCAAAAATGAAAAATGAAAGAAAAAAAAACCCTTGTTTTTTTTTTTTCCTTTACCGGATCTCCCTTAAAAAAATTTCTTTCCGCCGGTTTGTAAAAACAAAAAAATAAAAATATTTAAATATGTTAGCTATTGGATACACAGTTTTTTTTTTTTTTCTTTTCTTCTTTTTTTTTTTCGTAGTGCTATACCCTTTATAAAAATAACTCACCGTGATTCCCCTTTAGGGAGTAAGAGGAAAATAAATAAAATTTGGGTGACAGAAATAATAAGTTTTCTTTAATGAGAAGTAAATACCCTTAACATTTTTTCTTCATAAATATTTTTTAGAAGCCTCGTTTTTGGTTGAAAAACACCTTTTGTCATGTTTCCATTTTTTTTTTTTTATGAAAGCAAATACTTGTATTAAAAACACCCTTTTTGTACTTTGTCTTTAAAAAATGAATAAAATAAATTAATCAAAAAAATTTTGGAAATGTTTGTAATACTTAATTAATCAATTTTTTGCGAAAATTTAAAATTCGAAAGTGCATAAAATTTTGAGAATCCCTTTAAAAAAAAAACGGATTGCTTTCCAAATTCTTATATACATCAAAGATTCATAAAAACATCCATGCAGATGGGGATGTTTTTTTTTAAAATGGAGTTTTAGCTTTTTTGCAATAAAATTTCCTTTTAAGCTTGCTTTTTTCCCCGAGTTTTTCAAAAACTAATTTTAACATTTTGCATTTTATAAAGACATTAATGTTTTTTTTTGATTTTTTGTTTATTGTACCATTTACGATCCGAAAAGACAGTATTTTTTCTTCTCTTTTTTTTACAGTTCTTCTTTTAAACATATAGAAATATCAAAACTATAGTTTAAAAGGAAGTTAAGTCTAAAAAAAATTACGATGAAAACAAAAAAAACCCCTTTCTGAAGAATGATTTTTTTAAATTTTTATAAATTTAAAACTCATTTTGTAAGAAAGGGTTGTAAAAACGGTTTTAAATTTCAAATGACTCATCCTGCAAACTACATATTTTATGACTGAAAGAACTCAAATGCAAAAAAATATTAGCTAATTTATTTATAAGACTTACACACCCAAATAAATAAATGACAGGGAAACAAAACACGACCTTTTATAAGAGGTCGTGTTTTAAAAGAGGGTTTGGGATAAGGGGTAAATATATTTCCCCTTTTATCTAAAGGCACACGCTTATTAAGTTTAGTAGCATTCCCAAAACTAGAAATAAAACTAAAAAAATAAATCTTTAGGTACGATACTTTTTACTAAATAGATAAATATTTTTTTTTTTTCTTTTGGTGCGTGTTTTAAACATTGATATAAATAACTCACAAAGTGTCTTACTGTACGAGAAAAAAAATAAGGTTTTAAATAAAAAATAGTGAATAAATTTTCCTTAATATGGGAAGATATACCCTGAAGAATTTTTCTTCATAAACATTTTTTTTAGAGCTCATTTTCGGTTAAAGAAACCCTTTATGAAATTTTTAATTTTTTTTTTTTTGGGGGGGTGGGCACGTTTATTTGAAACCGAAACATTCGTCGTGAATTTTATAACCAACACTAAAATTTATCAAAATCATTACTCCCAGATTGAAACTTTAGCCAATTAAAAAATTTGGGAAAGTTTTGAATAACACAAGAATAATCTTTTTGGTAACTTATGTATTTTCTAATTTTGGGGTAATTCCTCTTAATTTCATGTAAAGCAATAAAAATCTTTATATTTGAAAAAAAATGTAATGACTGCTGACTGATCATCAATTGCCAGATAAATCTTTTTTTAGATTTATCGGGAATTTAAATTTTTAGACTTGAATAATTTTAAAGACTTGGGAAATCGACTTAAAATTTAGAAAATCATTTCTTTTGTACTCAAGACGCCATTTACGAAGGTTTTTTTGGAAATTACACCAAAAATGCGGGTGGACCAAAACATTTTTCCCCACACTTTTTTTCATATTCAAAAGAAAAGACAATAACCCAATAATTTTTGTTTTTAAAATTTAATTAACAGAAAACCTCAAATTCTTTTCAGTTTTTTTTTTGTTATTCTTACCAAGGGGGACAGGGACCAAAAATTTTCTTCAACGTTCTTTTCACTTTTCCCCTTCATAGACAAAGAAAATAGAGATGCCATGAAATAATTTTTTGTTTTAAAACGCAATTTACAACAAAAATGCTTAAAAATTGTTTTTTAACAGTTTTAATAAAAATTGAAAACTCAAAAAAAGAAGAGAGGGGCTAAAAGCTCTATCCCATATTTTTTTTACAACTTTTTTCCTTTAATTTTCCTTAGGGAAAAGAGATAACCATAAAACACTTTTTTTTAAAAAGTTTAACAAACACAATATCTAAAATTCCGTTTTTCTTCTTTAAAATTTTTAGCCCCTCGGGGTTTCGGGAGACAAAACGTTCTTAAAATGTTCTTTGACATTCCCTTCTATTTTAAAGGGAAAATTTGGGGAAAAAACCTTAAAATTTGCTTTATGTGTAACTATTACAAATTCAAAAAAAGTTCGAAATGTTTTTCTAGAAATTTTTTTAAAAAAACATGGAGTAAGGGGAAAAAACATTTTTGACTTTTTTTTTTAAATTTTCTCCTCACATCCAAAGGAAAACAAGAAAAATCAAAAATTTTTACATTCAAAAAAAATTAACCAAATACCAAAAATTCTTTTTTGGCTTTTTTACATTTCACAATCAGTCGGGGTGGAAGCCAAAACCCTCAGGCACCACCCTTCATATCTCAAAAAAAAATAAAAAACCCTAAATTTTCTTTAAATTTCGAACACCTAAAAATGTTTTGGGGTTTTTTGAATTTGGGACCCAACGGGGAAAGGCCAAACATTCTTTCAAAATTTCCCCCTTAACCTCAAGGGGAAAAAGAGTTAACAAAAAGCTTCTAGCTAAAAAATTTAAAAACAAACATTTGAATTTAAATCAAAACAATTTTGAATTAACCAATAGTAGACAAATGATTTTAAAAGAAATGGAGTACAAAAAATCCTTTGTAAAAATCACTCATTTTAAATCAGTGGGAAAAAAAATTATTCATTTGTATTCAATGCTAACTGAACCCATGCATATTCAAAATTTGAATTCCAAAATGGCTAAAAATTTGGGAGCAACATGCCTATTTTCTAAAAAAAAAGGTATGTTTCCCCCGAGTTTAAAAAAAGAGCAATAGAAATTTGAATGTTCTTCAGAAAAAAATTTTGGGAAATTCTTAAATACAAATGGGTCCCAGAAACTGTTTTTTAGTTGGCCCTGTAATGTCATTTGCATATATTTTTTAATCTATAAATTACAAATTTTTTTAAAGTTACAGCTCCCAAACAAAAATTTCCCAATTTAAATTTCCCCCAGAAAAAGGTAATAAAAATTTTAATGTACTCTTTTATACAAAATTTTGAAAAGAGATAATTTTTCTGTTTTAAAAACATTTTGGGGGAATCATTTTTTTTTTTTTTTTTTTTGTATTTTTTGTGAAAAAAGCGATTCATGTTAAAAAATTAACTTTGTAATAATAAAAAAATTTTTCTGAAGCAAATAAAAAATTTTTTTAATTAAGAAAAGATGCTTTGTTCTGAAAAAAAAAGGGAGTTAATTAATCTTAAAGATTGTATTTTTTTATTTTTGGGGATAAAATTGTTAAAAGATAACACAATACAAAACTAAATGAAAACAAAAAAAAAAAAAAGTTGAAATCAAAGTTAAGTTTATTTCAATTATTCATCTTTTTACTAAATAATGGTCTATTTTAGAAAGCAATTGATGAAATGCATAATAGAATTAGGTGAGTATGTGTCAGTTCGACTGTTACCACCGTTGTATATTTTTAATTGGCAATATAAAATTGCGTTGAAAATTTTTTGAAATTTGAGCATACTGCAGGACGCTTTCTTTTTTTATTTACTGGAGGGGGAACGGCTTTTCAACTGAAAACAGCTAGTCAAATACTTTAAGAGCAGCAAAGGAGTAAAATTCTTTTCCGATAATCGCATATTCTTTCAATACAATACGGGGGATTAATTTATCTCACAGAGAAGAGAAAAACGGGAAAACAAAATTTAAAGGATGTTTTCATGTAAAAAAGTTTCCTTTTGTGCCATTCGAGGGGGGACAACATTCAAAGGGGGGGGATTGCGCATTATATATGGTAAAATCATCTTGCAACCCTCGTTTTTGGTTCGTGTCTACTGGAAATTTTTTTACATACCACCCAAAAATATTTAAAAGCATAAGGGTTTTTAGGGCCCTTTTTAATTATTTGCGTAAATAAGTCCATATTTTTTGGGGCTAGAAAAATTTCTGAAAATTCATAGACCTTTTTGAGTTTTCAAAAACTTCCCCAAAATTTTGGGCGCAGAAATAATTGCATTTTTCCCACAAACCAACACTTTTAACCGTAAAATGTTAGATTTTGTTTTTCCCAACTTTTTGGGGCATCCAAACTGTCTTTTTGTTTTCAATCGACGGGGTAGTTTTTACAGAGTCCCCAAAGAATTTCGAGACATAAATTCTAGGATACCTTCAATTTTTTAAAAAATTTTCAGGTCAATCACTTTTTTGGGAAAATGCCAAAATTTGCAACTCTTTGAACCCTGGCGGTTTTTTTCGAAATGTGGGGCAAAAATAAAGAGATGAAGGCCAAAATAAATTTTTTAAAACTGAACCCGGGGCTTGTTGATACCCAAATATTTGATGGAAATTGTAAATCTTAAGATTATTCAATATTTATCTAATTAAATTGAAATACGTTCAGAAAGCCTCAAAAATATTTATGATTAAAAAGGGGTTAAAAAGTCATGTGGTGCCCCCAATAAGTTTTTTCTTTTAAACACAGCCCGTTTTCTTTACTTACACAAAAAAAACAAACTTTACTTTCATTTTTCTCAATTTCGAGCACCCTTGGTGCAAGGAAGAGAGATGATTGCCAAATCTTATTTAAAAAAAAAAAAAGAATGCCGCCGTTGTTTTTGCTGCTTTTTGGGATTAGGCCCAAATTTATCTACACGGGGGATCTGGACCGTGAGGGGGTTCCCTCCTTGGAAAAAAAAGAATCCCAATAAAGAATGATGTTAAAGTCCTAAATTGCAGTTGATTTTTTTATGGGGGAACTTCACGTGAAAAAATATTTTAATAACCCCTTCTTCTCAACGTCCTTACTGTTAAATCTATGGGAAAAAAAAAACTAAAAATTAAAAAGCAAAGTATTTGCGTTTTCTAAGGCATTGAAATTTTAAAACCAATTTAACCTGTTTGCACCAGCTAAAGAGAAATAATTTAGTTTACAATCCCCAGTTTCTTCAATTCTCGAGAGATAAAAAAATTTTCTGACATCATTTAAGAGTAATGAATAAACTTCTTTCCAGAAAATGTATAGATCAATGACGAAAGAATGTAAAAGAAGGGCGGGGCCTCCTAAGGGATTTTGGGAATGATGTATATTTTTTTCTGTAAAAAACCTTCTATTTTTCCCAAAAAGATTAGTTACAATTGTTAGTTTTTTTGTTACACAAGAATAAACTGCCTTTGTTAGTTTGTTTTGAATCCCAAACTTTTTTTTTACAGTTTCACTAAACTTGAATTTTTGAGATTTTTACATTTTGAAGAAATGTCTTAAATTTAAATCATAAAATATACAAATTTTTTCCTTCAAAATCATGGGATCATTTTTTGCTGTAAAATCCAAACAAAAATCTTCGTTTGTACAAAACGATTTCGGCCCATTCGTTAGTTTTTTACTTTTTTATCAAATTAATGAGGGGGGCTTCACCTTTTTTTAAACCCTTTAATTAAATAATAAGGTATACTATTTTAAAATTAAAATCAATTCAAATACAAAACAAATTTGAATTTTTTTTAGCATCCTTTTCGAATGTAAAATACAAAATTCATACTTGAGAAAAACAAATACACCAAACGAAATGATAAGACAGTAAAAATTTTTTACCATTTCAATCCACTATGGCATTAAAAATCATAAGCGATGCAGCGTACTTTTTTAATTAGAAAATAATCCAAAATTTTTTTTAAACTTTTTTTACCCATATTCGTGTCAAAGTGAGACTTTTAGAGACTTTTTTAAAAATGAAAATAAATTACACTTATCAAAAAATTTGAAGCAAAATAAATAATAATTCAACTAAAATTTTACAGAAAATTTTTAAAGGAAAAAAAAAAAATGGTACCTCAAACAAAAAAGGGAATATAATTTTTTCAAAAAAATATACATTAAAAAATAAATTATATTTTTAAAATAATTTTGAAAAAAAAACAATTTACATAGGTTAGAGGTTTTTTTTATTTTCACGGGGCTACTACGCCTTCAAACACCGGTTTTCCTTAAATGCTTTATATTCCTCAAAGCCTTTTTGCCTTAAAACCTTTTATTTTTTAAATTTTATTAAGAATAAAAAATTTTGGGCCTTTGTTTTTTTTGTTCCCGCTTCACTTCACTTCGGAATGTAAAAAACCGAAGAAAGGTTGAAAAACCCGGGGAATCTCGAAACCTAAAAAAGGGTCAAAAAAGACTTAAAACTGTGGGAAAAAGGAAAAAGGGAAAGGGGGGTGGTGAGAGAAAGCTGATTTTTTGACAAATCAAAAACAGGGAGGGAAAAAAAACAACAATGTAAAGCCTTTTGAAATTTCCAAATTAGAGACTAAAACATAAATAAATAATGAGGTCAATTGAAAAAAAACAACTTAGGGGATCCATCATATTTGATAAAAGGGGAAAATCTCCAGAAGCTCGAAGAAATTGACATTTGTTGTCGTTGTTTTGTTCCTGTTCTCGATTTTTTTTGCGTTCATTTTTATGAAAGCTAAAAAAAGTTAAAGGGTAATATTTTGGAAAAAAAATGAAGTTTTTCGGGTGTTTGGTTAATGAAAAACAAAATCGACATGTTTAATGAAATTGAGCCCTTTTTCCCTGAAAAAAATTTTTATAAAAATCTAAAATTTGGGCACATCAATTTTTACAAACTTTAATGGGGGATATTTGCATGTATTTACAAATTTAAATCTAACATTCTTTTAAAATTTTTTAAATTAAACTTTGCAAGTTCTTAAAATTTTTTAAAATGTCCCAAATTTATATTATTTGGAATTAAAAAGTTTGAATTTTCTATCAATTTCGCCCGCTTTGAGTATTGCAGCAGAAATGTAAGATTAATTCTACTTTTCTTACATTTAAAAGGGAATTTTTAAAATTTAAAATTGACAGGAAATTTCTTTTTTAAAAACGTTATTCAATCGTAACTTTTAAAAAAATGAAATCAAATCTAAAGAAAACGCATCAAAACATTATAAACAAAATTTGATTTTTATAACAATACTTTAAATTTAAAATTTACTGCAAACGCGCTTTCTAATTTGATTTCTGATGACTCATCTGTCAAGTATTTAATGAAATTTTAAAAACCAGTACATTTAAATCTTTCACCTTTGGTAACAAATTATTCTTAAAAGTTTTCCCCAAAATTTTTTGGTAAAGCATAAAAAAATTTAATAATTTTTGAAAGACACATTTTTCTTTAAAAAATAAAAAAATTTTACTCTCTGTAAATTCAAAATTATACGTTTTTATCTTGAAAAAGAATTTTGTGTTTTTTTTTTAATTAGATTTGGTAAAAAGTTCGGGGAAAAAAGAGAAAAGATTATTTTTTTTTCTAAAAAAGGGCAAAGCGATCATACAAATTTAAAAATGGAAGGGGCGAAAAGGCAATAAAAAAAAAAACATCAGACCGTGCCCTCTAAAAAACACGATATGTGAATTTATTTGAAAGAGTAATTGTTCAAGGAAAAACACAAAATTTATCTTAAATATGTAAAGAACATTATTTAAAAAATTTTAAAATTTTTTAAATTTATTTTTTGAAAAAAAAATAAATAAAAAAATAACATCATACACGTTTAAAAAAAAACCAAATCCTAAAACTTTTCTGTGGGCTTGACAGGCTGTCAAACTATAAAGAAAATAAATATATCAAATGGGGGAATTCCTTGGGGCGTAATTTTTTCCCAAAAAACTTCCACCCCTTTCGGGAATCTAGAACTTTCTTTCCTGGCCCTCTGGACCTTTTTTTTAACAAAAATCCATTTTTAAAAAATTGAAAAAATGTGTTTATTATTTCCAAAAACGTTTTAAAAAATACCCAAAAATATTCACATGAGCATGAAAAAATAGTTCAATAAAATGATCCTTGGGTATTAAAAATTTTTTAAGAAGCTACACAAACCCCCCCCAGAGAAATTTGAAATAAAAAAATAAGCAAAAAAATTTTATTTATTCCATGGATGTTTTGTTACATATCAGTTACGACTTTTCAGTTTAAAATTTTAATCGAAAACTTTATCTTGGGGGGGGAAAAATCATTCCCCTGAAGACTATATTTACAAATATTAAAAAAAGAAAAAATTTTTGATTACTACAATATTTTGTTTTTAACGTCTTTAGGGGAAAAAATTTTAAATTTTTTTTTTTCTTCAAATCGCAATATTTTTTAAACTATTATTTTCTATTTAAAAAAATTTTGATGTCTTTCGTCAGAAAAAAAACTGTCATATTTCCCCCTCTCAGGTCACAATTCCCCCTTTTTTTGGAGTTTAGGGTTTTCATGGAAATGAATACATTTAGACAATCGACTATAAAAAAGAGCCAACAAAAAAAAAATTGAATTATTTTTTTTAAAAATTCAAGGTCATTTCAAATCATTTAAAGCAACTTTTTTTTTTTTTAAATTGGTAGAGTTAAAAATTAAGTTTTTTAAAATATAAAAAAGGGTCAACAACCCATTGTGATTTAGTAATTAATGAAAATCAGTTTGCAAAATATATTTATGTTTATTTTGGACGTATGAAATGTATGGCCATTTGATTTCGAAAATTACTTATAATCCTTAGGCTCCAAGTTTTCCTTTCAAGCCCCCCCGAGTGGGGGCGTTCTACTCAAAGTTACCTTTACATTATTATTTATGGGTCATTGTAGCATTTAAGTCTCCATTAAATTTTAAAGTAAAAAATATGACAAAAATAGTTGGGGGTTGTCCCTTTGACCCTTGTTTATTAAATCAAATAATCAATATTAATTTTAATACAAATAATGCAAGTTTAACAAAAACTTACCTTAAATTACAAACCCTAAATTTTTTTTTTAAAATATCGGGGCCTTTGAAAATTTCCCCATATTTTTGGACTTCTCTAAACTTATTTAAAATTTTGCTGAATAAATTTAAAAAATTAATTTAAATTTTCTTTATTAATTCTCTTAAACCCAAAAAAAATCAGTTACAATATTCTCCCAAAAACAACCCGTTTTGGGTTATTTAAAAAAACAAAAAATACTTAAATTTGATTTTCAAATCCTATCGCCACTTTTACAATATTTTATGTAAAAATTTCCCTTTTCTTCTTTTTTTTTTTTCAAACAAGACCCCCCTTTAATTTTTACAAAGATTTGTCGAAAAAACCCCCGGATTCCCCCAAGACAAACAACAATTGACTCTTTTGTCCTGTTCTTAAAAAAAAAAAAATTTTTACTTGAAAAATTCCTTGGGGGATTTTTCCCTAATCAATGCTTTGAAAAAAAAACTGGTTCATTACAAATTTTCGTTTTAAAGACAAGAAAAAAAACCTAAACCAAAAAAAAAACCCAAAATTTGGTCGTTAATAACAATAAGAAGTTTGCTTTAATAAAAAATTTTAAAAAAAAAGTTCGAAGACGAGATAAGGGCCCCCCCCAACCCCCTTTTAAAAACACAATTATTTTTTTACAATTAAGCGGTTTTTTTCAATCAAATTTTTTTTTTCAAGCTTTAAATTTTAAACATTTTTTCTTTTTACCCAGAGTTTCGTAACCGTTAAACTAAAACATAACTAAAAAAAAAAATGTAAAAAAAAATCCAAAGCTATTAAAACTTTTTTTTAATAAGAAATTTAAATAAAAAAAATTCTCCAAAAAAATTCTTTTTTACTTTTAAAAAACCCTTTTTAAAAATTTTCCCATAAAAAAAAAAGAATTTTTCTTCTTTCAAAAAACACCAAAAAAAAAGTTTTTTTTCAAAAAAAAAATAACTTTTTTAAAGTCTCAAAAATACAAGCAAACCTTAAAAAGGGCAAATCACCAATTTAAAATTTTCCATCAATTGTTTCCCCTTTTCGCAAAAAACCCCAAAAAATTTGAAGTTTTCCGGGTTTTTAAACACAATCAAAATAGTTAAATCGTGCACAAATTTTTACTGCATTTTTTTTAAGTAACGAACCAAATTTTAAAAAATTTTCGTGCAGAAGCATTTTTCTCCCTCTTCCTTTCAAAATAAACATTAACATACCAAATTTGGGGGCAAAGCGACCCATATCTAAAAACCAACCCGAAAATTTTTACCCCAATACTTAAAACAATTTTCCTTCTTATTGAGTCCCGGGGTTTTTTAAAAAGAGAAAAGATTTTAAAAAAACGGGTTTTTTCGGGTAAAACGGGAAAATTTTTTTTGTTTTAATCATTTTTCTTCCATAAAAACGAAACCTTTCAAAATTTTTCCCTTTTTAAAAGCTTATGAGAAGGGAAACCTTTCCCCCCCTCGCCTTTCAAGCCACCTTAATGAAGAAACATGAAAAGCAAAGGGTTTACACACAATAGGTTTGGGAAAGGTCTCGAAAAAAGACTTTTAAACTCAAAACAAAATCTGCGAGTTTAATAAGCTGAAAGCCATATTCAGTCACGGGAAAATGTAAAAATTTTCGTAAAACTGAATAGCCCTTTCAATTTTTGCTTAACTTTCAAAAATTGAATCAATACTGTAATGGAAAAAAAAAGCGTCACATATTTCACAAGGATTCTGATATTTGAGTTGATTTGTGGGACTACGGCCTGTTATCTACTCGATGAATCTACCCTGAAGAGGAGGTAAGGAGGGGGTACCCTCCTTGGCGGGTCTTTATGAAAGGTCTCAACCCGTGCCTACACGAAGTTTCGGAGAACTCCTACGCCTAGGTCGACGAAAGCGACCTGGGTTTGAACCAAGCACTTTCCGTCCCCCACTTGAGAGCGCTATGCACTATACCACTGGTCGAGCTCTGCAATTTGAAGTGAAACTTTAAAATACATCTGAGAAAGAAAGAAATGTTGCAGTAATAAATTTTTATACTCTCAGCCAGAATGTGGCAGTACTGCCGGGGAGTACTGTTGATCATAGCGGCTGTTTGGGATAAGCTCACGGTAATTGCCGTGGTTGACACGCCTTATTTCGAGCGCTGTTGTAGCATGGCATAATATGTATTTTAAAGAAATTTAGATTTTTGTGTATTAGAATATTGATCACTTTATTCCTCAAAAGTATATTAAAAGGAAGTTTTAAACATTACTTTTTAAAGCAAAAAATACGAACTGACATATTTTATAACTTAAAATCCCTAAATATATGTATTTTATTTTCTTCCATCACAACCTTCGAAAAAAAAAATAAATCCAGAGAAAATAAAAGACAACTTGTTTTTCATTTCCTCTTACCCAAAGTCATCATCCCTTATTAAATTTACTATTATCGAAACCATGAAATAAAACTAAGGTATAAACTAAGAAAAGAAAAAAATATTTATACACGATACTGTTTACGCTAAGTTGATAACACGAGTTTTTCGTTTTTTTCTTTCTTTTTCTCTTCTTTTTTTTTCGTATGTGCGTATACCGCTATATATAAATAACTGTGTTTACTTAGAGTGTTTACTTAGAGTAAGAGGAAAATAAACAAAATTTTGGTGACAGAAAAGTGAATAAGTTTTCTTTAATGTAGAAGTAAGCATGTTTCTTCATAAACATATTTTTTAGAAGCCCCGTTTTCTGTTGAAATGCACCTTTCTGTCATGCTTGCATTATTTATTTTTTATGACAGCAGATACTTGTATTAAAAACAGCCATTTTGTAGCTTTAGTCGTTTAAATGATATAAAAGTAGAATTAATCATATTAATCTTGAAATAATTGTAATACGTTAATTAAGCATATTGCTTCCCGAAACATTTCAAATTTCGAACAGTGTACTAAAATTTTGACAATGCCTTATGAAAAACTGCAACTTGCATTCTTAATATTCTTATATGAGCTATCAAACAGTCATGAAAAAATGTAATCATGCAGTATCGAGATGTTTTTCTAAACAAATGGAAATTTAGCTGTTTTTGAAATGGAATTTTTCTGCTTTAGCCCTTTTCCCCCCAGAGAGTTACACAAAACGCAATAGTTTAACAGTTTGCATATTTCAAAGTATTAATTAACAAAGTATATTTCGAAGTATTATTTGTTAAATCATGTATCATTTGTTAAATATATTATCAAAGCATATTTCAAAGTATTTATTTGTTTACCGTACTATTTATGACCCGAGTGACGGCTGTATATATATATATATATATATATATATATATATATATATATATATATATATATATATTATATATATATATATATATATATATAATATATATATATATATATGTATGTATGTGTGTGTGTGTGCGTGTGTGCGTGTGTAGACATACAGGGTGTCCAGTGTTAACGGTACCCAATGGCTATTTCCTAAACTGTTAGTCAGAGACACATAGTTGCAAGTGCAAAAATGCTTTAAATTGTATAATCCATTATATAAGAAGCAATTGAAGTCAATAAATAAATTCTTATAAAAATTACTAAATTTAAATTTTTATACGGTCCCTCGGTCCCATCAGTTATATTTAGAAAATTTTTCTTTATACAATTTCATGCACAATAAAAAGAATTCGTCTTTCTACGACCAAAATTCACTGAGCTACGTCTGCTTAAAGTTAGAGCACTTTTCGAACTGCAAAATAGGGGTTCTATGCAAAATGAACTTGAGAAAAATTAATGTACATGGTTTTGAGCTTTGTAATATGTATTAGCAATTTCATTAACTATTTTATGATTTTAGATTGCAATAAAGAAGATTGACTTTTAACTATGTATATCCAATAAATGAACATAAAAATCTTGCTTATACTGAAGAAATATTTTTTAAAGCGTTTTTTAAAGGAATTGGTATTAAATAACTTTCTTTATACATTTTCAAAAATTTCTTTATACAATTTTATGCACAACAATAAAAAAGAAAATCGTCATCCTACGACCAAAATTCACCGAGTTCTGAAACAGCAAACATTTTGACTTAAGACACTTTTCCCCGTAGATTTAGGAAATAAGGCCGTAAAATATTTCATTAAACATAAAATTAGAAAATAAAATATTTTAAAATACGAATGTATGCATTTTAGAAACTTAAAATAATATTGCAAGTCCTGCTATCGTAATATTTGCTCAATCTAGCTTCCTTCGAGTGCTATTCAAATATGCACCCGTGTAGAAAACACTTCCTGTACTTTGCGTAGCACACTCGGTGCTACATATCTGCATGCTACATATACACGATTTAAGAAGTCTGACCCCGGATAGATTCTTTTATAGAGCCTGACTATTACCCTCTACTTAAAGATGAATATTCTATAATTAGCTTTGCTTCTTTCTCCGCATTGTGCCAAAAAATGAAATTAAAACCTATAATTTAAAAATTCAATAGTTATAGGGTCCCTTAACGGTTTACCGTAAGGGTACATTTTTAAACGTGGAAAGGTGACTTAAAACAAATGTTTTCTTTTTCAGAACTCTGTGAATTTTGGTCGTAGAAGAACGATTTTTTTTAATGGTGCATAAACTTATATAAAGAAAAATTTTCTAAAAATAAGTGATAGGACCGAGGGACTGTATAAAAATTTAAATCTCGTAGTTTTTATAGGAATTGATTTATTGACTTCGACTGTCTCTGATATAATAGATTATACAATTTAAAGAAATTTTGCAATTAGAACTATGTGTCTCTAACTAACGGTTCAGCAAATAGCCACCGGGGCACCGTCAGCACTGGACACCCTGTATATATACATATACATATTGTTTGCCTCATTTTTTTTTCTTTAGTTCTTTTTTTAAACATAAGGTAATTTGGGGAAGACGCAAGATTATAAATAGTACGTTTACACGTCGATAAATGGCAATACTGAGTCACTTGTGTGAAGAGTCTGGACCAGCATTGCTTGTGGCTTTGTGAATTTATCTGAGTTAATCATCTTTAATCGGTGATACTTTTGTATCTCGTGAGCATTTAACGTGGTGGATACAAGTTTTATAATATTCCGTTCCTCATATTTAAAGTTCATGAACGTAATTGTTATTTTAAATAAGATATTAGCAATATAAGCGAGTTACGCATTATCTTACACGTACGATGCATGTAGAAGCGGCCATAACACTGTAGCAACAACGAAATAAGCATCTGTGTCATGTGTCATCTTCCCCCTATACTTGGGGGAAGACACCATGTGGTGTCAGAAATAAATGAGATATACTTTAAAATTTGTTTTTTTTTTTTTTAACACTGTATATTATCGCATAAAATATAAATGCAATTAATAATAATTATTATAATTAATAATAATTAAATGCAATTAAGGATAATAATAAAAAATATAATTAAAACCAATAATAATTAAAATTAATAAAAAAGAGTAATTGAAATTATTAATAATTAAAATTATTAAAAAATTAAAACACTTATTACTTGAATTAACTTCGCATATAATATTCTTGCATAATATTATACATATGGTATAATATCTGCATTATGTTTTATATCTTTTTTTACGCTTTCTTTAAAGGCATTTTAAATTTTACTAAATATAATTCACATTTAATTACCATACAGACAATGTCTGGAAACTACAAAAGAAAGACCGATCGAGCTTCTTGGTCATAATCGAATTTAATTAAAAAAGAAGAATTCTATGAAAGAATTTTATTTGTTTTGTTTTTCTATAGTTATTGCTAATTCACATTTAATTTTGTAATGTTTATCTCATTTTTTTTATTTACTGTGTTGTTGTTTCATTTTACCCCATAACTGGTGGCATCTTTCACATATATATGGGGGAACATGCCAGAAATAAATGACTTTCTTTAACATTACATTTCTTATTTATTTTCATACTAAGAAGAGAATTAGCTTGAATACATAACCAATTAAATATTGAAAAACAAAGCGTATTTTTTTCATTATCTTGTTATTTAAATTTTCAATGTACTTAATCGAAAAATCCTTAAATGTGGCGACTTCCCCCGATTTACCTTATAGAATATAAGAAAATTTTAGATATAAAATAATTTGAAAGCTTAAAAAAATTACGATCATGAAAAATTAAAACCCTTCTGAAGATTTATCTGTAATTAATCTTAAATTTATCTGTAAGCAACGGTTATGAATTCAAATGACTCGTCTGGGAAATTGCATATTTTAGGATTTGAAAGTACACGTCTTTGATGCTAAAAAATATTGGCTAATTTTATTTTCTGAGACACACTACTACGCCAAAATAAATAAATGCAACGGAAACAAAAACACGACCTCTTATTTACCTCTTATCCAAATGCATCATCCCTTATTAAGTTTAGTAGCATTATCAAAACTAGGTAATAAAACTAACAAAATAAAACTTTAGGTACGATACTGTTTACTAGATAGATAAGATTTTTTTTTTTCTTTTTCTCTTGGTGAGTCTTTTGAACAGCGATATAAATAACTCACAAATGTTTACCTTCTGTACGACAGAAAAATAAATAAAGTTTTAAATACGAAAAAGTGAATAAATTTCCCTTAATGTAGGAAGAAATACCCTGAAGCATTTTTCTTCATAAACATTTTTTTAGATGCTCCATTTTCGGTTAAAGAGAACCCTTATGTAATGCTTACATTTTTTTTCTGAGGGATGGGGGGGCACAGTTTATTTGCAGCAGAAACATTCGTCTTGAATGTTGTAGCTCAAGCAGCTAAAATGTTATCATAATCATTACTGCCAGATGTGAGTAACTTTAGCCAATTAAAATAATTTCAGAAGCTTTTGACTAACACAAGAATAATCATTTTAGTAACTTATGCATTTTCTAATTTTGGGTAATTCCTCTTAAGTTTCATGTAGAAGCAATATAAATCTTTATATTTAAAGAAAAATATCCTGACTTATCCTGACTGACTGACTGATACATCAACTGCCAGATAAATCTATTTTAGATACAGACTTGAAATTTTAGAACGTCATTTCTTTTGTACTCAAGACGCTATTTACGGAGAGATTTTTGGAAATTAACATCCAAGCATGTAGGGTTGACCAAAACACTCTTCCCACACTTCTTTTCATATTTCATAAGAAAAGAAGAATGGCCACAATAATTCTTGCTTTAAATTTAACTAACATAAATAACGCACATTCATTTCACGATTTTTTTGTTATTCTTATCCGAACGGGGATAGGGAGCCAAAACGTTCTTCAACGTTCTTTTCACATTTCCCTTCATAGAGCAAAGAGAAATAGAGATAGCCATGAAATAATCTTATTTTAAAAAGCAACTAACACAAACGCTTAAAAAAATTGTTTTCAGTGTTTTTATAGAGTTGTACTCAAACAGAGATGAGGAGGCTAAACGTTCTTTGATTTTTTTTTACACCTTTCCCTTAATATTTCTTAGGGAAAGAGAGATAACCATAAAACATTTGTTCTAAAAAATGTAACTAACACAAATATCTAAAAATTCATGTTTTTTTTTTGACAAAAGGTTTTTCAATGTTCTTTTTACAATTCCCTTCTTATCTTGAATGAAATTATGGACAGCCGTAAAATTCTTGCTTTGTGATGTAACCATTATACCTAAAAATCGTTCGTAATATTTTTCTAGAATTTTCACATAAGCAGGGAGTAACGGTTAAAAACATTCTATGACGCTCTTTTTACATTTATCCTCACATATCTAAGGAAAACAGAGATAATCGGAAATATTCAATTTAAAATAAAATTAACAAAATACCTAAAATTCTTTTTAGGCCTTTTTTACATTTCGCAATCAGTCGGTGGTGGGCAGCCAAAACGCTCTCTAACGTTCGTTTCCTATTTCCCTTCATATCTCAAAGGAAAATAGAGGCAACTATAAAATTCTGGCTTTAAAATGTAACGAGCACCTAAAAATTGTCTTCGGGATTTTTAAGAATTTGCACGCAAACGGGAGAAGAGGCCATAGCATTCATTTCATATTTCCCCTTTTACGTCAATGGGAAAAAGAGTTAGACGCAAGCTTACTAGCCACACAATAACTGTTTATAAACAAACTTTTGAATTTAAATCAAAACCAATTTGGAATTAACCAATAATAAAGAAATGGAGTACAAAAAATCCTTTGTAAAGATCACTCATTTTTAAATCAGTAGGATAAAAAATTATTCATTTGTATTCAATGCTGAGCTGAATCACTGCATATTCTGGAAAACTTCGAATTCCAAAATGGCTATAAATTCGGAGCAACAATGCCTGACTTTCTAAAATAAAAAAAAGTGATGTTTCCCTTGAGTTTAGGAAAGAGCAATAGAAATCTTGAATGTTCTTCAGAAGAAAAGAATTCTGGAAATTCTATGAATACAAAATACGGTATCAGAAAATCTGTTCTTTTAGTTGAGCGCAGTAATGTCATTTGCATACATTTTTTAATGAATTACTATTATTTTTAAAGTGTAAGAGCTCCCCAAACTGAAATTAAATTTTATTCCTCTACAAAAAGAGTATTATACTGTTCTATTCAAAATTTTGTTATGAGATAATCCATGCTGCTTTAACACTTGTGGATATGCGTTTGTATTTATATTTGTTTTGTATCATTTGTGAGAAAAACGATTTCATGTTAAGAGATTAACTTCGTAATAATAAAAAGTATTTTTTGAGAGTACAAATAAAAATATATTTTATTTAAATAAAAGGCGCTTTGTTCTGAAAAAGAATTTCAAAGAAAAGCAGTTTAAGTTAAAATTTAAGCTTGTATTGTTTTATTTCTGTGTATAGAAATTCTTAAAAGATAACACTTAATACAAAACTAAAAGAAAACTGAAACAAAATGTTGAAAATCAAAGTTAAGTTTATTTCATAATTATTCATCTTCTTCTAACAGCAACGTATAAATTAAAATGAAACAAATCTTTTCAAAAGAGCTAATATTTATTTTTTTCTTTCTTATTCGAAGAAACGTTTAAAAACAGAGAATAAATATCTAAAATTGCCAAGTCGTATACTCTCGATAGAATTACTTAAATAATGAGAAATAAAAAATAATGAGAAATCTTATATTTTTTAAATTATTATTTTAAAGAAATAAGTCGTATTTTTATAATTCATATAAAAGTAGGTTGCTAAACACAGTCTCGAATTTTGCATTTTGATCCTCAGTTGTTTAGTGTTTTAATGTGACAGTTTATTTTATTAGTAATTCACATTTAATCCATTTATTTGTTTCTATTGACGCAACAAATTAATTTGGTATGAATTTCAAGCCAAAAATTTTTTGATTTGTTTTTCCCGGTATAAGAAATGGGATTAGATATCCGATCAGATCTTCCGTTTCTTCGTTCGTCTCTTTATCTCGAGTGTGCTCATGTTAAAGTGGACAATTATTCATCTCTATTTTAGCAGCGTAAAATGCGAAATCGACATGTACCGGTTGTTCGAAAAAGCAGATTGATAATTTGGGAAAAAAAACGGCAGATTAAATTTAAAGTCTTAAGTTAAAGTGACCCTTGAGTCAGCTATGAATTTGACACTTGTAGAATCTTGGATATCAGGGTTGTTGATTAAACATAATACTGACTAGAATTACAAAGAAAAATTCTCCTCTTCCATCGTGGTTACCTACCTCATTCTTCGCTCGCTTCTTACTATACACATTGAGAATCTTCTATAGTGAATTTCCAAATCCAACAAACAGTCTAAATTAACTATGGTTCAATGCCTATTGGACATAGTTACAATAAATACAAAAACTAAGCTTGAAGATTTTAAGCTATCCAGAAACCTTCCGTTTTTTTCCGAAACATTCAAGTTACTGACATGCAATGCATAAAAATTATTTCAAAATATTCAGCTCTCGGAAGTCTTTCTGGAGATTGAGAAATTCCCAACCACATCTTTAAAATCGTAAATTTAAGACCATACGTTGTGCAGATTTTTATAATCTGTATACACTAAAGTTAATGACTTGCTTGTATAAATTTGAGTGCTTTTGCAAAATTTATTTCTATTTAAGGTTTCAATCTTACCTAGGTATTTTAGTAACAACCGCTTTAAAGAAAGAAAAGAGAAATACAATGGCCCTGAATCATGTTTTGTGCAGCACAAACATGTTTTATAAAAATGTACAGGTATCTTTAGTTGATGAATTTATGCAGATTTTCTGTAATAAGTTACCTTAAAGAACATATGAGATTTATTGCGGCACGATTTTTTCAAATGTGTTTGCTTCAAATTTTCCAAATGCTAATATTTGCTGTTGTAAATGGAAAAGATGGAAGACCGCCAACAAACTGTAATTAGTAATGTTCGCCAGCGTGTATTTTTTATATATATAATTTACATCTAATTTTTATTTAAGAAATATGTCTGAACTCTTCGGCTTCATGTTAGAGAAATTTGAATTACAAAACAATAACGGAAGAATGGAAAATTACAGCTGTATTAAACTTTAGAAATAATCTTAAACAAAAATAAAAGAAATAACTTTTAGAAATAAGTTATTTTTATTATCTTGAAACTTATAAAATCTATTTCCCGGTGAAATTTTTTCTATAATTTACTAAAGATATAATTCACTTGATAATTAATTTTTCTCTTGTGACTTGTTTCAAACTAATCTGCATAATTGAAATCAGGCTAACAGATGTTCATCGCTTGAAATTTTAATTTCCTTTGGATTGGTACTGCATACTGATCCTCGCAGAGTATTGAAAGAACAATGATTGGAAGCAAAGCTAGAGGCAGGGAGTATTTTGTTTTTCAATGATGGGAGTGAACAGGTCAAAGAAGGGTTTAATTAAAATGTAAGATATAAGGCTGAATCTACGGATAATAAACTATTTTCCAAATACATATATACGTATATATATATATATATATATACAGATATATTTATATGTTTTTGTGTGCAGTTCGTTCGGTTAGTTACAGAAATAAGACAGTCAAATTTTTTTGAAAAAGATAGCTAACACGTTTAAGCTAATGAAATAAAATTAGCGAATTAAACTAATTAATAAGGTATTTATTTATATTTTTTTAAATCACTGAATTTGAGACTAATCAGTGACGCATTTTTTTGTTCGTCCCTGTGAAAGAGATATAAATGCTACTTTATTTTTGATGGAGACCATTATTCTATACACTTAACTCATATAGATTATTTTTTTAACTTACTCAGGGCCGCCGACAGGATTTTCGGGACCCAGGAGAAGTAATTACGACGGGCCTCCCCTCCCCCTAAAAAAAATCCATTTTTTTAATCCAGAAAATATTTTAAAATACTTTTGAATTAGTACACTGTAAATTTACCGTGGGCCATATATACAAAACCTTTTAGATAAACTTCCATTAAATTAAAAGTATTTTATCAGAACTATTTTAAAATATTGCACATATATTTCCGGAATTCTTTCTTAATGTATACAGAGAATCACTTGTGAAAATGTAAGATTTTTTTAAATGTTGAGTACTGGCTATTTAAAAACTAAATCAGAGTTATTATAAAATTCGTAGCCAGATGAATAACGCAGAAAGCAAAACTTTAGCAAACACCAATGAGAGTTAATGTTGCAGACCGATTTCTGTAAGTATGACCTACCAGCATGAGAATGCATTCTCGGTAATGGTAAGCCATATTTACCGAAACCGGTTTGCGGCATTAAATCTCGCTCGTGTTTGCTAACGTTTTTTTTCCCGTGTTGAAGCAGAGTTACCTTCTTTATCAAATTAGGTATTAGTTTATAAAACTCCAGTTTATAAGAAAATGTGAAAAATAGGAAATAATAAACACTTCAATAGGCAAATTTAGTTGCTTATAAATGTTTCTATGAAATAGTCCTTCTGGATCTTTTTGATGCAAAGTCATCAATTACATTACCAAAGTTCAAAGAATGAGCAAGCTTTGTGTCCATGGCAAGAGTGGAAGTCCACAAAGTCTTTCATGTCCCACAATTGATCTGACATATTTTTTAAAACACTTAAAAGATCTCTCAGCTCCACCCACTGACATTGGAAGAGTACAGAATAGCCTGATAGCTAAAAAAAGAAGAAAAATTGCGTACAAAGAATTCAGTTTTAAGCTTTTAAGTTTATTTAACAATCCAAGGGATTTCAAAGGATTATGCTTCAAACTTGAGAGATTAATTGATTTCAGATCTTAAGAAAGGTCATCGGAGGAGTTAGAAAGTGAGCTATTACATGAGTCAGTAATGGTCAGCATCGTCCTAAAGCCCCGGGGAAATTATCCACCCTGTTTTCCCCCCTCTCGGCAGACCTGACTTAGGTAATACATACTAAAATTGCTTGCAAACTTTATTAATATGATTGACTTTGTTTTCCTTAAAACAGCGTAACTTTTTTTACGACACATTTTAAAGAGTGACAGCCCAAAGACGTTAATTTTTTGGAGTTCTTTCGTGTGCTGCTGTAAAAGTGGTGTTCATGCGAAATATGACGTTTTCAATAGGGCATGTGTGGCATAGTATATAGAAATAGCATAGATAAAACTTGTGGAAAGCTATTTACGTTTACAGACATATGGACGAACAGATCAAGGAGACAAATTAATAAAACGAAAACCATAATCAAAATAATTAATTAAAAAACAACACTATGTAAAAACATTTCACTCTTTGTTCGTTTATAAAATTATATAAAGTTTTGATGTTCTGCATTGAAATATTTTTTGATATTAAGATATATATTTCAGATTTCTTAGAACCATTCATATTTGCTCCATATCTGCACAAATAACAGGTAGTTTTTTTACATTTCTTAGAATGTAAAAATACTCTCTGTTGTTTGTACAATACCAGTTATCATCTCTGCTTAATTTAAATAGTTTTCCTCTATAGTTCAGTATAAAAAATACTTTTTTTAATCTCGGGCCAGATATTAAACTGTATAATCTCGGAGGGATATTTAAAATCGCGAAAATTGCGAGTACGATTTAAATTAAGTGGCAGAGTTTATCAATCTAATGCAATTGTTTATTTGTAATGCGGATATTTTTGACTTCCGATAAAAGAAATTTCCGTTTATAAACCCAGTTTACCTGACCTAGTCAACCTAGTTGGCTTTCTGACGGACTAATACTGAAACATGCAATGACGTTGATAAAATATTTATATAGGGCTGTTACAAAAGAATGCAATCCTACATTTAAAAAAAAAACGCACACACACACCACTTGAGTGTGTTTTAATAAACATGAAACTACATGTGTTGCAGTGAAAGCTGGACAGTAGTAAGTAAAAGTTCTATTCATAACAGTTCAAATACGTTATATATATGAATAAAGGTATTTATTTAAAGATTTATTATATATATGAATAAAGATATATTTTTTAAAATTACATTCAATTTAAGCTTTGTAATATAAAGTCATGAAATATACAAAGGAATTCATTAAGTGTATACATTACATTAATGAACGTTTGTAGAATAAATAAATATCCCTTACCACAAAAAGGACTTTTATTAAGAGGAATTTTGTGGTTCTCAAACAAGATGACATTACGTATATAAGCAGTAACAGTAAAAATCTGATTTTTGAAATGCATCATGAAACACAGGAATAACCATTTAAGTTAAAATGATGCAGATGTTACATAAATATCTTCAGGAACGGAGTTTTTCATTCTAAATAAATGAGAGTGAAACAATGTAAGTTTTTGGGACGTCTGTGCAATTAAAATGTCGTTATCGGTGGGCACGGTCGTATAAAATTCATGGAATTATAAAACTAGTACAAAAGATATAAGGATAAAATGAATTAGTGAAATAGATGATGAGCTCGCTTTTTCACTAATTATGTTAGAGATTATTAAGGTATTTCCATTTTATGTGCTTAAAGTATCTACAATATTTAAAAATATAATGAAACAGAAAAGATGGGCATACTAATTTCGCTTTATCGTGTATTACTCTTAAATTGAAACATTATTATAGAAGACATCAGTGGTTTCTTAAGACACAGTCCTAAATTAAAAATATTTAAATGCAGTTCAAAAGGATAGATTTTTTAAAATGGTCTCATCAAGGAAAATTTTAATAGATTGCAAAGTTTTAATATCTGGATAAGTTAATAAAAGTGTGTTTCCAAGAGTAAATTTTAAAACAAACCATTTCTTTGGAAATTCTTGTTCCTTTTAAGAACGTTAGAAAGTGTTTATAATTTCGGTTTGCTGGTATATCCTTCCGTAGGTACTCTAACTTCCGTAAATATGCACCAATTGAAATTTATGTGTGTTATTTGCTACGTTTGGAAATCACTATGTGTTAGGATTATTTCAGTAATGTATCTCTTTCAAATGAAATATGTTTAGATAATGTTGCACCGAACATATTTATGTTTCAATATACGTACAAGGAATCCATGTAGTGTCCACAGGTCTTCTTTACTGAAAAAAACATATCCTTTCAACTTTATATATTAAATATGCGAAACGTATTTGCAGCTTTCTATGAAAATTCAACATTTTAGAAATGACTAATTTAACGTTTGTTAAAACGTTTTTAGTTTCGCGCTATAATTGTCTCTTCCACCTACATTTCTTAGTATTCAGATTGAAATAAGACCAAATTTAAATGAAATATTCTTTTATCATTTGAAATAGAAGTGCATATGCATATTTATATTTTGATTTCATAATGTATATTCTGTACAGTACTATAATATTGATAGTAAATTACAGGGCCGTGCGGTAAATTTTCTCAGTATGATGCGAGTCTTCAAAATGCCGCCTCTTCAGTATAAAGGGGGGTAAGTGGTTCAACCCCCCCCCTCCCCGAAAATAAATTAACATGAAATCCATTAATTTTTCATTTTTAACGAAAGGATTACATTTAATCTCATCCCCCGTTAAAGGAAATCTGTGTACGCCACAGCACCCCTTAAATGAATTTCGTGAACTTCCTTAAAATAAATGCTCATTATGATTTAAAAGCAAAACTACACAAAATGTACAAATGCTATATTTATTTTACTAACATTAACAACAAACTATTATAATTTTACTCTTGTAACTTTAGCAAATTCGTGGATTAGGGATGTGTAGTCTAAAATAGCAGCCAATGTTGATTCACTAGAAATTATTGACAGGTTTCTTAATTTTGTTTGGCTTATTGAACTTCTTCGATAAGTTTTGATTAATTTTAATTTAGAAAAATTTCTTTCCCCACTAGTGACTGACACTGGGACTGTTAGCAAAGTTCTCAATGCTATGACAGTATTTGGATACAAAGAAATTAAATTATTTTTGCACAAATATTTTAAAACATCTAAAGGTTTCATTAAATATGGTAGCATTCTAGATACATCACGTAATTCTTCTTGTAGAGCACTCTCATTAATGTCAGATTCATTTTTAATTGAAAGTATTGACTGGAGATTGATACAGTTCTTTTCTAGCGTTTTGTCATCAATATCTCTGAGTTTTAAAATATCATATAAAAACATACAATTTTTGTTATGGGTTTCCAGAAGCGTGAATCGTTCATTTAGAGAATGATACGCAATGTCCAGAATATAGTTTAAAAAGTTTAAATTTATTTAATTTTAAATTTATTCTCCTCTGCTAAAGGCTCGTAGACAGCTTTTTCATCAAATTGAAGTTTTTTTCTTCTGGCTCTAACTTCAGTTTCTGTTGGGAATTTTATGCTGATTTCAAGATTTTCTGCAATTTCATTTGCAGCAATTTTGACCTGATCATATCCCGTTTTTCTGTAATTTTTTACCTTTTCTACAGTTTCGGATAACATCCTTACACAATCTGATAAATTGACCGTTACAGATTGCAATTGCTTTGGAACTGAGTTTATTTCAACTAAAATATCATGCCAAAGAATTACACCACATATAAACTTGTAATTTTAAATATTTTTTGCTAACCCTATAGTTCTAACTTTCGTTTCTGCATCGATGTTGACATCTTCTATTATTTCAATTAATGCATCATAGATTTCGCAAAGTTGAAATCGTAATGGATTTAACGCATCAATTCTGCTTGACCATCTTGTAGCACTCAATGGCTTCAGAGTTATTTGAGAAACATTGTTTTTAAGCACTTCCCAACGTTTCGTAGAACTAGAGAAAAAAGTGTAAAGTTCTTGTACTACAGGGAAAAAAGTTGCTGTTTCTGTAGAAGATGCTGCATCATTCACAACAAGGTTTAAAGAATGACCTGCACAGGGCACATAAAACGCCCTTGGATATTTTTCAGTTATTCTGTTTTGAACACCCTTTCTTACTCCTTTCATATTAGAACCATTATCGTATCCTTATCCTCTAAGCCACTTTAACTCAATACCTAATTTCTCCAAATGTGTCAGAATAAGCTCTGTCAAACCCTCTCCGGTGGAATCACTAGTTTCTAAAAAACCAATGAAAAATTCTTCAATTTCATATTTATTTGTCTGGAGTCAAAAACAGCGACTCTTATTGTTAATAATAGTTGTTCAATATGGCTTACGTCTGGAGTACAATCGCGGTTACCGAAAAATATTTAGCTGTTTTCGTAATTTCGACAACCTTGTTTAAAACAGCCAATCCCATTAAATTTATCAACTCATCTTGAAAGTTATTACTTAAATAGTGACAGACATTTATTAGATTCGCGTTGAACTCTTCTAATATGTTCTTCCATAACTAGATGAAACTCGGAAAGCAAGTTTCCCGGGTTCGGGTCCCATCGAAAGGCTGTCGATCTAACGGTCTGGAGTTTTGGAAGGTTTTCTCCAGATGTAACGTGAATACGCGTTAGAACCCCTTAGAAAGTCCTCCTACCAAGGCATCCCACCTTGGCAGATCGCCCTAGTGTAGCGTTTCCATAATCACACACAAACAAACAAACAAACGAAATTTGGAAAGCAGTTCTACCAACTTCCCTAATAAGTTTCCGTTATTAGACTGAAACAAATGTTCAGTTGTCCCACGAAAAGCTAAGCATTGTGAGGCAGCAGTCTAATTTTGATACAATTCTTTTTAAAACACCTCTCCGATGTTGAATTTCAAGGACAATAAATATTTGGTACTCAGCTTTGATAGTTTTTTTTCTGCTTTAATCGAATGAAAATAATAGTTTTTGAGATATGCGAGTATTGTGCATGTTTTAATGAATTGGCTGTGAACTCTTATGAAGAGTTCACAGTACAAAATGTAAAGAGCAGCGCTGGAAAAAAAAAACGGTTATATGTCTTCCACTGTACCTCACGTACAACAGCAACCTCCGTTCAGAAGAAAATTGTAGATTTCATAAAATATTTTCGCTTCTTCGGGTTTTATTCACTAAAGGCTGATATTTCCCTAAAGAGTCATTTTTTTCTCAGAATTAAAAAAAAAAATTCTCTGGCTTATTCTCTGGCCCACAAAGGGCAATGTTGATGATGATAATGAACTCTTATGAAAAAATGAACTTTACAAAATACTCATTAAAAATTGCTAAACGTTGGGTGAAATTTCACTATATTTCCCCAAACATGTGACTCCTCGGTCCATTTTGAAGACGATTTCTGTGCTGTGCTTATAAATTTTTTCTGAAAGTTGCATGAGACATGCAGCTTCACTGCTAGTACTAGTCCATTGTGCATTGGGTGAAGAAGCATGATTTTTAAGTTTTAGAGTGTTTAACATCATTGATTTGCTTTGGAAGCGTCCTGTGAAGACGATCGATCTTCAAATGGAACATCCTTAAGTTGGGATTCCTCACTTCATCCTAAACATTTTTCGAGAAAGAAAAATTCTTAAAATCAATCCAATGAAATTTCATCTTTCCTGACTTGAAAACGATGTGGGTTACGAAACGCTACCTTATACTTCTTAGAAGCTATGTCTATTGAAAGTTGAGATAGTAATTTGTAATCAACCTGAACTATACTTTATTAACGGTATTTGACTATATTCTATATATAATGACATAAGTCAGCAATTCGTTAAATAATGAAAAAAAATCCGAATGTAGTCAATCAACAGTTTACTTGAAACTGAGTTTAAATTGATTATTTTTAAATTTAAAAATTTTGTTTTTTTAAAAAATCGTTTTTATTTATTCTTTACATCAGTTTTATTCTACACTACAAAGTGCTTACAGTAATTACAAATCATACATTGGAGTGTTAACCGCTGATTCCACATAGAGGATAGTCCACTTCATTCACTGCTATATATACTTCTCCGTCTTCCTTCGTTGCGCATTCTGTATGTACGCTGGCCGCCCATAGAGTACATGCACAACTGCTGACCATCTCCATTCTCTTCACCTGGGCAGATGTGGATGTACACTTTCCCTCAAAGTGTACATGCACAGCTGATGGGAGTCGAACCGAGGACTGTGCATTCGACTACACATCCAGGACTTTATCTTCGGAGCCGTCCTTGCCCCAACAGTAAAGGATGACAGCGCCTATAAGAAGTTTTGTCTATTGTTGTGAAATTCATATACACAGGGTGACAGCATTGGAGTAGTGCAACAATGCTTTAACCTGTGTCTAGGATACCATCATGTAATAGTGGATAACACACTGTACATGAAAGTTGGCTGATGTTTGAAGGTCTGGTGTTTTGGCCTTCAACGAAGCTGTCGATCTAACGGTGTGGAGTTTTGTGCGGTTTTTATCTAGATGTAACGTGAATGCACATGAGAATCCCTTAAACGGCCTTCCGACTAAGGATTGAATTGCACCAACACATTTAATATTTCTTGAAATTGTGTGATATCTGTCACTGATTACTGCTACTCGAACAGAATCAGTAATCTGTTAATCGAATAGTGAATATTCGTGATTTATACAATTCGAACAGAATTCGCGATTTCTATTCGAACAGTGTTCGCGATTGTAACTATTGGAATATCGCGATTTTGCTAGTGGAATGGTATTTACGATTTCTATTCCAATATTATTCGTGATTTCTTTTCGATTAATTTTCGGAATTTTCACTGTTATATTAGTATTCGCGATTTGACTATTCGGGATTTGGAATGTGATGAGCTTATCGATCAAATGTATTATTCAGATTCGGTTATCTTGAATGCCCTTGATAATCGACTTACGTATTGGCCGGAATATAATGCGATGTTTTTTGACTGATCAATTTCCGTTAAAAACCTGACTCGCGCTAAATTCGAGGTGTAAATATAGGATTTTTCTAATTATCTTGAAGGGAAGTTTTAGGTTCGCGTTATATTCGGGGCCGTGATGTATTGGAGCCAATACTGTAATTCGAATTGTTTCGGGGGCGGGCACCTGAATGGAAGGTATTTATGCCTGTAAAACTACTTTCCCCGTTACAACAGTCTGTCTGCCGGCAAGCAGACGCTCAGCAGACGCAACAACTCAGCGGACGCAACAACAGCACACGCATCTTATTTATTCTAATTTTTACTCAAAAATATATCTATTTTCGCTTAAAATGCTCATTCAAACTTTACTGATAACATTATTTTGTAGAAAATTTGACTAAATGCTCATTGTTAAAGATTCAAAAACTGAATGTATGCTGAAAAATGTGAGGGGGGGGGGCTCCAGCGTAAGTTAGCTTTTGTTGGGAGGGGGGAGCGACGTTAAAAAGGTTGAGAACCGCTGACGCTTCTTCACACCTGTCTTGTTGGTTTAATTCGTTAGGGGATACCGTTTAATCATTATCCTAAGAGTTAATCCGTTCTCTTTGAAAATGCTTCAAGGGGAAACAGACAAGTATGTGTGCTTCGGATTTTGTGCTTTTTTTACAAGGGAGATTTTCACTTTACTGATACTGACTTTCACAAATTTTTAAGTGTATATTTCAGTAGACAAAGACCTTATTTATAAATTTCCCAGAGGAGTACTAAAATATGGACATCATAAAGCAATGCGATGAATCTTCTTTGGTTTTCATTCTCCCTTATTTGCAAGAACCTTTCGCTTGCATTAACAATTTATTTTTTACTACACAAAATGTCTAAAACGTCTAGACATATTATTAATGTTTTCCGAACAGTTTCTTAATATTTCAGTAACGTACACGCCATACTTAGGAAGAAATAATATGTTAATTGAAGTAAGATGAAAGGAAAGTTATCATTTATCAACTTAATTACATTTTCCTTTTTAAGAATGTTCTAACTATAGCCAATTTATACATCGGAAACAGGAAGCATTTTCTGTTGAACTCTACCTATGTGCTTGTGTGCTGAAAAATATCGCAATAACGTTAGTGCAATGCTTCAAAAGGGTGTTTAGATTTGTGTAAATCCACTACAAGATTTTCGTATTTGAGTTAATTAAACACACTTCAAAAATACCAAGAAAATCACGTTAGAAATAAAAATGCATAACTATTGTATTGGTGACAGAAGTTGGTTATTTATTAACTGTGAGTTTGTCTCGACTTTTTAAATTTCATACGATCCCTAATATTTTCTTAAAATTTCTACTTGAAAATCATACAAGTCCTTTAGCCATATTTTATACTCTGATTAAAGTTAAACAAAAATTGTGCAGTGAACTACAGATTCCTTTAAACTGTAACCTGCGGCTAAAATTTAACAGTTGGAGTACTAATAATCGAAAAGTCATGCTCATAAACGAAGTTTTAATCAGCAGCCAGATTTTTTTTAAATTCCTGCTCTCGTCAAGCTTCTCCTATTTCAATACATGAAAAAAAAATTAATCAAAATAAATCTGTGTAAGACATCGTCATTTTATAAATCGAAATCAAAGATTTAGAAAACTAGGTTTAGAGGAGTTTCTGTATTACGTTGTAGCAAAGTTCATTTTAGAATATACTTAAATGTTAAGTACGTAAAGGGAAAAGTATAGAAAATGCAGGATCTTCCCATACTAACACAGACATTAGCAGCTAATACAGTAGCTTCCATAAAAAAATTCCACCAAAACTGCATGTGCCTTAAAGAAGCCTGAGATGACTATTTAAAAAATGTAGTGTTGCTGAAGGTAAAATTAACTGGATAAGGAAGTCTTTTCTGTATGTCAGAAAATTCGAGAAACGTATAACAGACATTTTAAAAATTCATTTTACGCATCTTAGCAGATTTCCCCATCCGACAAGCCAACTGTATTTGTTCACACAAAGTGAACTACAGAGTCCGCTACAGAAATCTCGCTAACAACACACCAATGCAGTTAGTGAGATTAATTACGACAAACAAGCCACACTATTTCATTGATCATATTCACTTTTTCCTCGCACAGTGTTTCATAAATGGTACTGAATTCAAAATTTGAAACTTAATGAAGATTGCATTCATTAAACTGTTCAGTGTAATAAAAATTAACTTACTTTAAAAATGAGAGTTTGTTTGTTTTTGTTTTATTTCTGGTTAGAGTTGGTTTGTTTCATAATATCATATAGTAATCTTTCCTTCTAAGGCTGAAAATATTGTTTTTTAGAATGCTTCAAAGCAGAAACAGGAAATGGAAAGCC
>JAWZYV010018890.1:0-55620 GCA_038373885.1 Cheiracanthium punctorium
AGACAAACAAACTAACAGTTTACACACATTGTTTTATTAATATAGCTACCAGTCTCAAATAAAATCCAGTTTCAAATCTAAGCCTCACCAAAGTGCCAACAGACGCCATTTTGCAAGAGTTTTTTCAGGGAATCATTCGAAGCATTGACTTAGCAGCAATCAATTTTGGAAATGGTTCGACCTTTAAAAAGTAAAGCACGCTTTTTTTTTTTTTTTTTTTTTTTTTTTGAAAAGTGGAATCCCTTAATACAGCCGCATTTTTTAAATTATCAACTATATAACGTGTTTTATTCATCGTTACTCCGATGTACTATATGCGAAGATTTCAATTTTCTGAAATTTGGCGGAATTCCCCCAACTTAAATCAATGCACTCAATTGGCGAGAATGCTGAAGATAGATCGCTTGAAATCCCTTAATAACTAACTGCATTATTTCCTCACGGATCATTAAAATTTAACGCTGTATTCTAATAAAACCTTTGCACTTGCTTTCAAAAATCTATTTCCTTAAGCTCTCAATAAATTGCGCCAAGCCGAAAACTGTGCAAACCGCTAGAACTCACTTTCTCAAAATCAGCATTTGAGCCATTTTATTTTTTCGCCAAACTAAAAAAAAATTACATATTAGCCTCGAAAATCTTCAATTCTTATTGTTTTGCGTATAAAACATTTCATTCCTGCTCGGATTTCCCATGCACACGATATTACAATAAAAAATTAATAATCTTACAAATATAAACTAACAAAAAAAATCATTATTATTCTTTTATTTTTACTTTGAGAATTTAAAACATCTTATTCGGCAAAATCGCCACACATGGCAACCACGATCCTTATTTCACACTTTTTTCACTACAGGGGTTACAATTACGGAAAGGTTTTTGCATGGAGAACATAAAAAATCTCTTAAATTCCGGGAACGGGTGGACTTTCAAAGTTTTAAAGTGGACTACGATTTATTCTATATTATTTTACATATCTGTGCTAAATTTCAGGCCGATAGGTCCATTTTTGTGGATTTGTATACGAATCAAATCCACAAACAAACAAACAAACAGAATTTCATTTTTATTTATAGGGATTTGTATATATATATAATCCCACTCTAAATTATGATCAGAAAAGTTTTTGCTGGATATAAAAGTCTTTTTATTCAAGATTTGTGATAAACAATAACATATAAATGTAAAATAATAAGAAATTAATGTCTAAAAGTGAATATTTTTCGTATTTTTTTATGTTCGTATGAGCAAATAATAATCCAAACAAATAATAATATTAAAAATAATACTACAAGCAATACTACAGAGTTACAAATAATAATACAGTTTACTTTCGAGTTAATCAAAGTGCTGCCATCTTTCGTTTAAGAAATAAATTAAAATATACTTATCGGCGTAAATCAGACAAAAGCAAACTTTAAGAAATAAAAATAAAAATTTAAGTGTTTTTCAATGTCTATAATCAGAATTTAAGCATGAGAACAGAAACACAGATTTTTTTTTTTGACCGGTGTAGTTATATAAGCATTTTACAAAAAGTGAGTTTGATTAGCTTTATTGGGAGTCAATTCGACAATCAGTTCATGCAACGTGAATGTACATCTGAAGAAGAAAATAACTATGCTTTAATATAGCAATTAATAAAATTTCCGAAAGCCATATAATCATGTGACAAAACGATCAAATTACAAAACTCAAAACAATATATGGTAACTTTTCAGTGGTACAGAAGTACTAAACAGACGACAAAAAAAAAAAAAAAAAAAAAAAAAAAAAAAACCACAATAAGCAGATTTTTAGCTGCCTGCTTATTTTGGGCCCCTTGATACACCTAGGCAGAACCGGTCCTAATACTGCCTGACTTTGCGTTTTCATGAAAGTGTAACACATACTTTTATTATTAATTGAGTTTTCAGAATTGTTTAAGTTTAAATTATTTCACAAATGGTCACTTAGTCAGAAAAAAATTCGGAAATTCGCCAAAAATCGAGACTTGTTAAAGCAGACTCGACTTTTTTACTTTTTTTTTTTTTTTTTAATGTGGAAAAGGGGGGGGGGGAGAATTTGGTGGAGTGAAAGCCTATTACCCTACCTGATCCTCTTTACAGGAAATATTCTAAAGTATCCGAACATTTCTGTCGAAAATAAAAAGCGTAAAAGCGTGTTACATGATTAAATTATTTACTGATGTCATGTTTACTGACGTCTGAGGTCTTTTTCTTTTCTAAACAAGCTTCCGAAAAGTTCATAGTTTGCTTTTCTTTTTCCTCACAATGAAAAACAGATCGGAACATTTTTCCCCTTTAAATGCATAGCTTCAGGAAATATAATATTGAAGATGCAGAAAAAAAAAGCAAATTTCTTTCTTCTAAAACTTGACACAGAAACTTCAATGTAACGTTCGTGAAAAGCTCCTCACATCTTTGTTAGATATCCCTTTGTTCGTGTCTGCCGAGGTGCCGTATGTGTACGGAAGTTTCTTTTGAGTTAAAAAAAAAAAAGAAACTTAGAAAAAAAGAAAATCTTGTTATTTTTATTTTTGTGAGAAGGCAAACAAATCTGCTCTGCAAAGTTCTGGCATTCAGATGAATGTAAGCATTGATGGGGCGAAATGAAGGAGGTAGGATTAAGAGTTCACTAACATGAAAAATTTATATAAAGTGTCCAAGTTCAGAAATAAGTTTTTGTGGTGGATCTCTTAACTTGGTGATCAGATAATCGACACGCCCAAACCCTATCGTCGGTGCAAAAGTCATAAGATATACGAACCAATGAGAGTATTTGTTCGCGCCGTATACGGACGTCCTGCAGGTCACGTGATTTCAGTTTATGTAAACGTTTTTCGAGGCCCAAAAGAGCACACCTGTTCAGTCTTTTGAACCTTTTTTCGTTCTCTATTCAACAAAACTCTTTGTCAGTTTGAAAAGCCATTTCGTTAAATCGATGTGGTTTTGTCAAAAAAAAAAAAAAAAAACTTTTATCGAATCAACAAAAGGAAACTACCAAACTGTTTAGCCAAGCACATTTTGCTCAATTCAACAAAACAGTTTTTCGGCGTGTCCAATTGAACGAGCATACTCTGTAGAGCGGATCTACTTCCCTTCTCACAACAAGAAAAAAGTTCTCTTTTCTCTTAATGAGAAAAAACTTGCTTACGAATACGACACCACGGCAGCAAATACGAACAAAGGTACGAAAAACTGGTAACGGATTTTTCACAAATACTGCTGTAGAGTTTCTAAACCAAGTTATAGAAGTTCTTTTAAAAGAATGTTTCTGTGCAACTTCAATATTATGTTTCCTGAAGCTATACATTCACGGGGAAAATATTCCCAAACTATTTTTCATTGTGAGAAAGAAATATAACAAAATCTAAACTTTTATAAATTTCTTTGCAGTACTACGTGAAACTTGTAGGGATTGCTAAAGAATATAACTATGCAACAAGTTTCGGAAATTTTAATCGTATTCGACAAAAGTACAGGGTGATTATAGCTCAATTTTCCCTAATAAAGAGCATTCGAAAGGAGTACTAGGCAGGATGCAAACATCTTGGCAAATAGATTGTGCACAAGAGGCACTCAAGGAAGTTTTTAAGAAATGTTTAGATCGACAAATGTCCATTAGATGGCGCGTTGCATGGAACACCGGTGAATTTATCTCAAGAAATCACAAAATCTGAACTTTTAAAAATTTCTTTGCAGTACTACACGAAACTTGTGGATATTGCTAAAGAATATAATTATGCAACAAGTTTCGGAAATTTTAATCGTATTCAACACAAGTACAGGGTGATTATACCTCAGTTTCCCCTATTAACAGCATTCGAAAGGAGTACTAGGCAGGATGCAAACATCTTGGCACAGGGGAGTAGCCAGAAATTTTTCATGGGGGGGGGAGGTTACGACTACTACAACTCATATATATGTATACGTGGGTGTGACAATGTAGTGAAGAATATGCATTTTGTATGGCAAAAAATTTCTCATGGGGGGTTATGACCCCCCTAACCCCCCCCCTTGGCTACGCCCCTGTCTTGGCATATAGATTGTGGACAAGATGCACTCAAGGAAGTTTATAAGAAATGTTTAGATCGATAAATGTCCATTAGATTACACGTTGCATGGAACACCGGTGAATTTATCTCAAGAAATCAGTTAACAAATGTTCAGAAACCATTGAATAGATGTTGACACTGTTTGTACATTTCGAATTAGCAATTTCCATTGTACAATTAGCTGTTTTTTATGTCCCGGTTATATGAATTGAAGTATTTTAGAAATATTTAAGACATTCTTCATAGGATTTTGTAAACAGTTTATAGCAGAAAGTTTTTTAATGCCTATCTATTACACTCTTCATATTCTCACAAGTTCACTCGCATTCACAAACTTTCTTACTATTTATTCACAAACTCAGCAACATGCACAGTAATACCTTGACTTGAAGCTACCCCGACTTACGCGAACCCGTAGTTACGCGATTTTCAAATCTCGTTTATTCTCGTCTTTTGTGTACTTACCAAAAAAACTTCGGTTTACGATTTTGATAATGTAATTTGTTAAACAGGTGTACACACTGCTTGACAATTGCTAAGGAACAGTTACGTTTTTCAGAATAATTAAGAATAGACAACGATTGAAGAAATGAAACTAACTACATATTTAGTAGGGACGATGCGCATTTATTATAGTGCAAAATGGTACAGATATTGCCGCATCGAAGAATTAAAAACTTAAAATAAAAAGATGCTCCTTGAATGATTTCGAAAAAGCCCTAAAAAATTGATCTTCATTTCAGAACAATGTAGACATGAGTACCTTAGTAAGATGTGTGTTGACCACTGACACTAATGTACATTTTGCATCTATACTCCATCATGCTCTTCTCTACCTATCGAGGAGTCTTTCAGGGGATATTGTCCCACTCCTCTCTCAAGGCAATTTGAGCTCTTGCACTGTTCGGGGATTGATGGTTCCTTGTGCAACACGTCTGCCAAGAGCATCCCAGGCATGTTCAATAGGATTTAGGTCGGGAGAGTAAGCAGGCCATTGCATGCGGAGAATATTTTCACTTTGCAGTGTGTCCGATACCTCAACGCTTCTGTGTGGCCGCGCATTATCGTCCATTAAACAGAAAGTCTGGACTTACAGCACCCTTAAAAAGACGAACATGATCCAGAATAATCTCTCTTCAATACCGTTACGATGTAACGCTTCCTCGCTCAAAGATGTGAAACGGTGTTCTGCCATTGTGCATGATGCCTCTGTACACCATCATGCCTGGGCCGTACCGATCACGTTCACAAGCAAACTGCTGGGCATAACGTGTTCCACGCTCTCTCCACTGTAATTGGTGGCCAGAATTACTTGTCACACTGAAACGAGATTCGTCGGAGAACATTACTCTAGACCAGGTATGGGGAAGCTTTCCCCAGGTTCACACCCCAGGTCGTGATAAAAGAGGACTGACTTCGTATAGTGGCAATTACATTTTATTTTAACATATCAACACATAAACATCAAAATTATAATGTCCTACGGTGGCTGAGCAGACCCCTCAAAAACGCAGGTTCACTAGACAACTGCTAAGGCGTGAATGAAAAGAAAGAATGAAACTCAAGCCAAGAGGTTAGTACAGAAGCTAAGCACGCCACAGGGCACGCCAAACAAAGAGCAAAAGTAACTTGACGCCAGTAGACGTTAAATACATTTCTATATAATTATTTTTGAATCCCAGACATGCCAACGGATAAAACAAACAATCTAGCAGCTAAATTGTAACCCAAAAGGAAATCCAATGTTATTTATAGATTTGATACCATATATGGTCATAAACAAACCATGGAAACAGAAATGCTAGGCTTTACCAATGCAAAAGTGAAATAAAAAGGAAAAATAACTGAAAACGGAAGATTGCTTTTAAATACGGTAGGTGAAGAAATAAAAACTTTACAGGCGAAGGGAAGAGAAATCCAAATCGAAAGTGCAAAGAATAAATTTTGAACACGGATTAAATTTAGAAATAATTAACAATTAAGTGATTGATAATTAAAAATAAGATATGTGTTGATCTGCATCACACCAGGGGTTCTCAAACTTTTTTTACCCGCGGCACCCTTGTCAGGCTAAAAGCATTTCGCGGCACCCTTTTCAGACTAAAAACTTTCGCGGCAGATTTCCTTTAAAGCAATATGAATATGAAGGTTATAATGAAGCAGTTGGGATACATTTTACGTTATTTTTTGTTATTTGTTTATAGGGCTAACTATCAAGAAAGTACTCTCTTGGGAAAGGGATATAGAATTTTGACAATACCAACATTTCAGGGAGTTCCTATAAAAGAGAGGCTACAGGACAGTCTTGAACTTGACTGAAATATTTTTGTTTGAGCCCACTTAGTGATCGGCTTGGCTCACTTTCTTGGGGATACCGGTTCAGGGGAAATTATTTGATTATACTCCACCAAAACACTTTTCTTGATTATTTCCACGGCACCCCTGACATACGCTCGCGGCACCCAGTTTGGGAACCTCTGCTCTAGACCAATTTTGGTGATCCCAACCAACATGTTCCTTACACCAGTGCAATCTCTCTCGGCGATGGCGCGGTTGAAGTGGGATGCAGCGAACATTCTTCCGTGCGTACAAACCAACTTGATTTAATCGCCGTGAGATAGTTCTTGCTGAAACATGCGTACCGGTGGCGGTTGTAAGGTTTGCAGCTATCTGGCCAGGAGTGTAATTTCTGTTCCTTTTTGCCACGAGGGCTACATAGCGATCCCCTAAAGGTGTGGTTTTCCTACCACGAGCACCGGTATTCTTTCGCAAAGCATTTCCACCTTCAGCGGCCTTCTTTTAATCGCAAGGGGACACTCTTTGATACACCCATTGCAGCAGCTACAGTGGTGACACTTTGACCTGCTTCCAGTCGTCCAACTGCTCGTCCACGATCGTAGTCACTCAAATGATCTATTTCTGACATTTTGCTCTTAATTATTGCAAGAACCAAGCAGAATTTCAGAGAAAAATCTCTTATAACCTCCAGCACTCTTTTCGCCAAACATCAAAAACAGCATGAATTTTCGTATGAATCATGAGCTTGTATGCACTGACTTTTATACAGATAACGAATCCTTGTCTACCTCCCCCTCTGAACTATTGAACTTGACTGAAATATTTTTGTTTGAGCCCACTTAGTGATCGGCTTGGCTCACTTTCTTGGGGATACCGGTTCAGGGGAAATTATTTGATTATACTCCACCAACACACTTTTCTTGATTATCTCCACGGCACCCCTGACATAGCTCGCGGCACCCAGTTTGGGAACCTCTGCCTCTAGTTCTGGCCCCACCTATCGCGTAAGTTCTGGGAATTACTGTACTTTAATTAACTTTATCTGAAAAAGCTGACCCTTCCTTTACATTCAAATCTACAAATTCAAGGACATTTCGTCCTTCAAAATTTCATCCTTTGTTACCTTACATACTGCGTGCATTTTCCCCTCAGTTTAATACCGTTTGATACAGTTAAATAACCGGAACGCAGCTTCTCTACCAATGTCTATTACACGGAATTAGCTTTGCGAGGTTCGAATTGATCCCCCCATAACCGGAGTATTATGTAATTGCCCGCATCCTTTAATTAAAAGATGAAATTCAACGTGCCAGAGTTTAGAATGGCTTCATTATTATCTATCTTATTCGGAGCAATAATTAGAGCGGTTTTGTATGACTGCGTCTGAATACTCTGTTAGAATCGTAATTAAATTCTGCTGTAACGATTGGAGTTCTGTTACGTCTAAGGGTACAAAATTAGTTAAGCCGCGCCCGATATAGCTCAGTGTTAGTATTAATGATTACTCTGCGTTATGACCGATAAATTTACTGAAAATGATGCTTAAAGCTTGTAAGCTATAGTGTATAAGTTTCTATTAAAACTGACTGACATGAATGCGCGTAGGAGATAGTTAAAGCAAAGCAGCATGCAAAAACTATTGGACTACGTTTTTTGTTACTGGATAGGTAAGGTTTTCAAACGCTCCCAATTTTTGGGAACTAACCGAGATTTCAGGTTGTTGGATTTTTTTAGATGAATCCCCAAAATGTAGAAAAAGCTAATGGGGCCACACTTTTCCTTCATTTATTTTTTCTTGATGAATCCCCAAAATATAAGAAAGCGATTGGGGACCACATTTTCCATTTTTTAATAAAGCCCCAAAATATTAAAAAGTCATTGGGGGACACATTTTCTCACATTACTTTTTTCGACAAATCGCCAAAATGTTAAAAAAGCTATAGGGCCACATTTTCCCACTTTTTCAATGAATCTCCAAAATGAAAAAAACTATTAGAGGTCACAATTTCCCACATTTTTTTAATATGAATACCCAAAATGTAAAAAAAAAACTACTAGAAGCCACACTTTCCCACTTTCTATTTTTTTATGAATGCTTAAAATGTAAAAAAGCTATTATTGGCCAATTTTTCTAATATTTTTTTTTTTAATATGAATCCCCAAAATTAAAAAAATGCTATTGGAAAACACATTTTTTTTCCCCAGTTATCCTTTTTAAAGTCAATCACTTTTCCTTCATTTCTTATGTTTCCCCAAGAAAATATTAGTTGAATGCTATGTGTTGAGAATCATGTGCATTAGAGTTAGAGTGTCAGTTGTTACGTATAAAGATATATTGTGGAATATGCTTTAACGTTGTAAGTACGTAATGAAAGCATGAAAAATATCCTTAAAATGCCATTAGGAGGTACACTTCCCGGGCCATGTTCCCGGATGTACGTCCCCCCCCCCCTTCCCCCAGCTACGTCCCTGCTACATACTCTTGTAGGATGTAGCAGGGACGTAGCGAGAAAAAAAGTTTTGGGAGGGTGTTCAAAAGGTGAAAAAAATAGAATTGCTCACAAAAGTTCTTGATTAATTGATAACTAATTAACATAATCTAACATTTCAGGGATTTATCCCGATGGACCAGGCCCCGATGGCACTTCCCTGGACTACATACCTGGGATGTAGGAAACACTCTAAACTAATTAGTCAACCAACTTCATTAATTCTTTTATAATAAAAAATACTTAGGCGATTTTTTAATGTTTTTTGTTTTCATCCCCATTTTACTTCAAAGAACAGCTTCTACACCGACAGACAGCTGTCAAATTGAAATCATACATATTTTCCATCTTTGTTTTCAAAAATAGTAGAGAAAGAAACAGTTCCTAATTCTTTTTTACTAAGCCATTAAACTGAGGTCTGCACAAACACTCACATTTTTCAAGACGGCTAATAACATGCAAGTTTGCTAGCACATAAGTACGCGTGGATTGCAAATAACGTAATCTAAGCGCAAGAATGTAAAAAAAAAAAAAAAAAAATTATAGCAGGAGTCCTTATTAAAATTCTTTCATTAAATTCCTCTTTAGTGTGCTGATACTCTAATATCGCATAACTGATGCGAGTACAGCCGTTAAAATAGTTATTTTACTACCCATAAAGTAAAAGTGGAAGCATTAAGATACATGGGCATTTAACTAACATGAGCCGTTTTCAGAGTTTATAAACCTGTAATGTGTTCGTGCGAAATCTGATAGCAAATGCTTTTTGCAAACAAGTTGCAGATTCTTTCTTTCATTTTTTTTTTTTTTTTTTTTTTTTTTTTCGCCATTAAGATCATTTTCAACCGATAACATTGATAATTTGTATTTCAACTCTATCAAACAAGAGCAAAAAATGCGTTCACACAAAATCTGAAAGAGAATTTAGCGATAATTTTATGATCGCTTTTAAAATCTGTTCAGAGAAAATTGGAAAAATTTAATGACTTCAGCCTTTTCTGCCTAGCTGCTAGTTTTGCGAAATAATCTTAAGAAAATTTGCTCCGTTTTGATGGAATTTTGTTCGCTTTACCCTCTATGCGATTTGAGATGTTTGATAGGAAAATAATTCAGATCGATGTTTTTGAAACGAATTGCACTAAAGGAAATTATAGAACTTCTAAATCTTTTGAGATTTTACATCATTTTAAAAATATATTAAATAACCGTTATCTAACAAAAGAACAATCAACAAAAGCTGATGTTAGATTGTAAAATAATGAAAAGTGATGGAACCGCATATTTATTTGAATTACTAGGTATTTGAGTTTAGTGCGTTTATGATGGAATCAGAAGTATAATCTTTTTACTTTATTTTTATATCTTAGAACATTTAACCTATTTATTTGCATTGTTCTAGATGGTGAAAAAGTGGTTCATATCACGAAGAATTGTTAAAAATATTTCCATTTTAACAGTCTTTTTAGAATTGTTTTTGCCTATTAAAATACTTTAATAAAGATAAAACAAGTCCGTTTTTAATCGTCACATGGACGACTAATTATAATATATGTTTCAACAGCAAAGTTTGCTGTAAAAAAATCGAATTTTCGGAAATTCAAGAGTAATATTGCGAAAAACTTGGTCAGTACTATCCTAAGGAAGACTACAAAATTTGAGTTCAATTAAAAATTATCCGTAGGTGCAAAAAGTCATAACGTTTTGCCATTTTACTAAATTATTAGTATGAAATAGCATTAAAAAAAATAACTGAATTTTCAAATTTTATAATGTCATAAAGCATAAACATTATAGTCTAGTGTGTACTTGTAGTAGTAAATATGAAGAATATCAGAAAGTTTGAGAAATATCTTTCGGCGAAATAAGCCCTAAATTCTGCAATTTTGGGTAATTTTAATTATTTATTTCTTGTTAAGATACATTAAAAAATTAACTTTAAAAATGTCACAGCAATTATACAGGGTATGTCACAATTCCCTCCCTGGTTTGAAAGGCTTATAAAAAATAATATATTACCAATACAGCAAAAAAGTTGACTTTACTGGAGAAAGAAACCTTACAAGTTTTGTTTCCCGAATAACGAGCTTCCTCGTCGTTGGATTGGTAAGGTTCTGTCGACGACAATCGCCTTCTTCCGTGGAGGATTAATTGCTGGCTGTGGCACAGCCAGCTGTCGTCAAAAAAGGGTCTCTAGGTCTGTGGCACGCGATGAACGTTTCGATCGTCCGCCCTCTTGCTGGTAGTTAAGTCGAGCGATGGCAACGGCTGCCCTTTTTTCAGCATTGGGCAATCTGTCCAGCTGTTCTCGCGTTCTTCCATTTTTCAGCAGATGTCAGTGCTTTTAAAAATAATAGCTGACAATTTTTTTTTACGGGAAATGACGTTCTAAAGAGTAAAGGATTCTCGTGGAGCTATGTCACCCACAACTATTTTTATAGAAATCAAATCTATTCTTCGTGTCTGGTAACAGTCAAAACGTCAGAGTTTGGTGTTCCCAGAGCGGGAACACTGCGCGTTAAAGGGTTAAAATCATTCAGGCATTCTTAAATTAAAACGTATAATAACGTACAACGTTTACTATCATAACGTATATTGAATTTACTTTCATATAATACATTAACATGCTATTAAACTATTTATTTTAATATTATCCGCCTTTATTAAAATTCTCTGATCAAACATCCATTTAATAGGCTGATGCTTTCATTTCGTGAAATTGATACTGCCGTTGAAATGACTTTTTCCCATACTCATAAAAGTAAAATGGAACCATTAAAGTACAAGAGAAATTTAACTAACATAATCTATTTTCAGAGATCATAAACTTATAATGTATTGCATAAATCTAATAATAAATGCCTTTTGCAAACACGGTTTGCTTTTTTTTCGATTAAGGTGATTTTCGATTGGCAAAGCTAAGAACCTTTTTTTTTAAAAAAAAACACTTAAACAGCACCTGTAACAACCGTAAAATGACGTCAGAGCAACGTCATCCTTTTTAGTTAAAATTCATCCAACTAACTCCATGGCGCGGGCTCGCGATTTTCATTTATCCAGTAGTTCGCCTATTGTTGGTATTCTAAAGTTTTAGTGAAAAAGGTTTGTAAAGAAAATATTGTAAGATGATTTTGTAATGGTTGTGAATAATAAAATGATGTTTACTGCTATACACCTAAAAATAAGTTTTAACGATAATTTTACGGTATCGTTTCAAGGAAATATTGAAATGCTTTAGCGTCTTCTGACCATTTAGTCTATTTATTAGCTTTCGAGCAGATATTTCTGGAATTTTCGTTGCTTTTAAATGAAATTGCTTTTATTGTCTCTGCGATGACAGACAAGTGTGAAAAATCATCATGTTTGAACAGAATTCAAATTAAAATAAATGGCACAATTTTGAAGTCTATTAAATTACTCCATGACGCTATAAGTGTTAGGAGGACTGCCAAGCAATGTCGTTTTTTTTTACACTTTTCTATAAGGTTTTAAAAAAGTGTTTATGATTTCGATTTGTCTGTCCGTCCGTCCGTAAATGCGTTAACTGCCGTAAATATGCATCGGTTACTACGAAATTTCTGTATGTTATTACTACCTACAGTACCAAGCATCCTATTGCAAATAGCATATGTAGCATTTATAGATTTTTTACAGAAGTACTCAAAAGAATTACAATACATTGCGCTCTGCGGTTAATGATTCCTTAAAGCATATTTCAGACCTTGTTCGTCTATTTCAAACAAAACAAAATTCATTTATGTTATTAAGGATCACAAAATGATATTTTCGATTGAAATTAGCGTCTGTAGCGTTTATGCTTCTTCTACAGGAGCACTCAGAAGAATTCATATACATTACTATATGCCTTGATTTATAATCGAAGTGTTTGGCATGATTGATATTTCTTGTCTGCGCATATCAATAGTTCGTTAAGTAAAAACTACTGAATCTAACAGTACGAAATTCGGCATGTATATGAGTTTTTTAAGATAGTTGTTAGATTAGGCAGTTTCTTTTCCAAAATTCATAACCTATCAAGGAAAATGTAGTTAGGGAGCCGAAACATTTTTTTCACATATGACTCAAAGGAAAAGAGAGAGATATCCATAAAATTCTTGCTATAAAATACGCGAACACCTAAGAATCAATTTACTTTGAGATTCTTTATCCAAGGAGGGTAGATGGGCACCCACATGCCCTACAGTCTCAATAATCCGGCATATATGAGACAAGACAACCGCCGGGTTACCGAAATATTCCGGATAATCAAGATCTCCTGTTCTCTATTTAAAACAAACCAAAATTAACATACGCCATTGGGAATCACATAAAAATGCTCTCCGTCGAAAAGAGTGTCTGGCATTGATTGATAGTTCTTCTACAGGAGCACTCAAAAGAATTCAAGTACACGACGATCAAAGGCAGTCGAGAGACATCCATTTCAAGCTCAATACTGCAATAAGTACAGGCTGTCCGAAATTAAACGACCCTATTTTAAAGTTGAATACAGACGAAACTATTGTTGAGAAAGTTGTGAAATTTCGTGTAGGGCATAATGAAGGTACGGGAATTTGTTTGAGTTAATCGTAAAACATTAGTTCAAATGTTCGCCACCAGGGAAGGGTGTTTTTAATGCATAATGCATCTCCCCGGTCCCCCGGACCTCAAACCATGTGACTTTTGGCTTTGTGGGAGTTTGAATCATTTGTTAACCCTTTGAGGCGAAACCCTTTCCCAATGCTGAAAAAAGGGCAGCCGTTGCCATCGCTCGACTTAACTACCAGCAAGATGGCGGGATCTAGAGACCCTTTTTTGACGACAGCTGGCTGTGCAGCACAGCCAGCTGCGTCGAAAAAGGGCCTCTAGATCTGTGGCACGCGATAAACGTTTCGATCGTCCTCCATCTTGCTGGTAGTTAAGTCGAGCGATGGCAACGGCTTCCCTTTTTTTCAGCATTGGACAATCTATCCAGCTGTTCTTCTAGCATTCTTCCATTTTTCAGCAAATGTCAGTGCTGTTAAAAATAATCGTGACCATTTTTTTACGGGAAACGACGTGCTAAAAAGTAAAGGATTCTCGTGGAGCTATGCCACCCGCAACTATTTTTTATAGAAATCACATCTATTCTTCGTGACTGGCAACAGTCAAAACGTCAGAGTTTGGTGTTCCCAGAGCGGGAACACTGCACGTTAAAGGGTTAAGTCGTGAACTTTGCCTGATCTTAAAGATAGCATTTCGCAACATGTTCGTAACATTTCACTGAACACGCTGAGTTGTTGTAGGATTACGGCCAATTGTCTATACGTGGGATCTATGCCGATGGGCGGGTTGCCCTCCGTGGAGGGTCTTTCTATGGGGTAGTAACCCGTATTTACGCTAAGTTTCGGATGAAACCATGGGAAAACTCCGAACGGTTAGGTGGGCTGACGCGACCTGGTTTTGAACCAGGCACCTTCCGTCTCCCAGTTCAGAGCGCTATGCGCTCGGCCACTGGTCGGGTCCGAACACACAGCGGTCAGCTGGGGAACATGCTCCCTTACAATTCCAGAGAGTAGCTTAGAGTGATGGCCGTCATGTTGACCATGTTTTGTTGTAATAATAATTGTAAACTATCGTAAAAGTATGCTAAATGTGTAATTCATTTAAAAAGAGCGCCACCTAGTGGCGAACATTTGAACTTTTTTTTAATTCGCTCAAACCAATTCCCGTACCTCCATTACGTCCTACACAAAATTGCAAAACTTTCTCAACAGCAGTGTGATCTGTAGACAACTTTAAAACAGTTTAGTTTAATTTCAGATACACTGTATATCAATGTTTATAATAGTTTATTCTTCACTTAAAACAGCGGTTCTCAACCTTTTAAACTTCGCCCCCCCCCAACAAAGGCTAACTTAAGTTGGCGCCCCCCCCCTCACATTTTTCAGCATACATTCAGTTTTTTAATCTTTAACAATGAACATTTAGTCGAATTTTCTATAAAATAATGTTATCATTAAAATTTGAATGAAAAAATTAAGCGAAAATGGATATATTTTTGAGTAAAAATGAGAATAAATAAAATGTTTTTTTTTTTAAAACATGTATCACTACTTGCTCTTTAATTTTTCTCGCGCCCCCCTTGAGGGTCGCTCCCCACAGGTTGAGAAACGCTGACTTGAAAGATGGAAATAACTTTTACAAAAAACTACATTAATAGTGATATACAGGAACATTTTATTTTTTTCCATCTCGTACATTTCGATGGATTTGAGTACAACACATCGCCAAATTTGGGGCAAAAAACATCGTTACGTTGGGAAATGCTTTAGAATCGATGCTTTTCGCACGATTTATCTTTCTGGTCTAACTTAGTTTTTCTGATCAACCGATGAATAATACAGCTCTTGGAAAGAGTTTTGACTTTCTAAAGTTGATTAAACGCTTCTGGGCCCCGGCGCTAAATTGAATTTGTTCTCAGGGCACACTGAAGTTTTCCCTGTTTTTTTTTTTTTTGTTTTGTTGTTTTTTTTTGTTTTTTTTTTCGGAATGGAATTGTATTCGTTTTCTTAGTTCTCATTGCCTTTTATAGGCTTGGCCTAGCGTGTACTCAGTTAGGGGAAGGGGAGGGAAGAGAACGAACCCTCCCGTTTGCGGACAAGCAGTTCGACCGTATAAGAAGGGCATGCGCCTGCATGTTTTATTCCTGAGGCGGAGCAGTAGAAGTTACTGAGGTAGAACTGGATACGTGTTTCAGATTTTTTTTGTTAAACCTCTTAGGGCGTTCTCTCTCGCTCTCTTTTTTTTTTTTTTCAGGAAAAAAAAAACTGTAGGTGTCACATTACTTTTGAACAACTTTATAAATAAACTGATGATTTTAAACCACTGGCTCCCAGCTAGTGGTCCGCGGACAAGTTCTAAGTCAGGTACGGCATTAGGGTGACGCAAAAAAACCGACTACTTTTTTTTTTTAGTCTCGTGTGAAAAAATGTTAGTTTTTGATGTTTTAAGAACCGCCTCCAAAGGACAGCTCAATAGAAATTTTTAAGAGGTCGCTCAAATTTTTTTTTTAATTTCAAAAATCGTCAAAAATCGAATTTTTTTTTCTTTTAAAGTTTTTTTTTCTCGTTACGGTATAATTTTATACACCAAAAAAAAAAAAAAAACGTTTCTTAAAGTTTCAGTTCAAAATTTAAATTTTGAAAAATCGCTCACAATTTTTTTTTGTAATTTATTAGTGCATTACTTTAGCTTTTTTCGTGCGACCTTTTAATATTCAAGATATATAGTTTCAACCTTATAGATAGTTACAACCTTGGAGCTGGGCTTTGCTGACAATAATTCTTGCCATTAACCCTTTATGGCCTGATGGTGCTTTAAAGTTCCATCATTAAAATTAGTTAATAGGACATAAATCTGTAATAAATGCTAAGCTAGTCTTGAGCTTCTTGTACTTAAGAATTTAATTTAAGATATGTTTGTAATACATAAAAACATTACTTAATATGAGAAGTTTCTAGTACTACATAAAAAAATTTCAAATTTAATTTTTGTAAAATAAATTAATTTGGGACATAAAGGGTTAAAACTTTGACTTTTATGTTGTTTATACTACTCTTTAAACATTTTAAACATTTAACATTTCCTTTAACTACTTAACTAATTTAATTTCGAACCTTTTAGCTAGTACAATAAATAACAGAAATCATTTAGCCAAAAAATAAACAGCACATTGTGAAAACTCCACTGTTTATTTTTCTTACCATTTCTTTAACATTTCCTCAAAAATTAGAATTTTCTTTCAAGGATTTCATTTCAATCTCTTCTCTAAATAATTTGTTATAAAATTAAATACGATTTATTCCATTAGTTAACTATTTATCTAGATTTCATTTCCATTTATATTTAATGGTTAAACATTGAGAGAGGCTTTCTTGTTTTTAAGCAACTTATTTAATAAAATGGGAATCCCAGTTTAAAAGACGATGTTAATGTTTCACGAATTCTAAATGATTTACTACTTTTCAGTCCAGAATGTGCTTAGTGCAAATAAGGGTGTTTCTGTATATTTTTAATGGGTATATATAATGAAATACGTCTAATACGCAAATGGAGAACTAATTTAAACATCCATTAGCGTTTGCAAATCTGCAAGCAGCATTAAGTTGCTCCTTAACGCTGTTTTTCTTGAAACCTTACTGGGTTGAAAACGTAAGGAAGATTTCTCGTTTGCATTTCTCGTTCATTAGACGTTACTTTCGCTTGCGCTGTCAAATTTTTTTCCCCTTCTGTCATACTTCCAAGGAGTTTATAGTTTATTAAGGCTGGAGAAGTTGTGTATGCAGACAAAAATTATTAGAATGTACAGATGGACCGTTTACTTTTTTGAATGTAGTATAGTTACCAAGCTTGGCCTGTGTTTGCAAAATTAATAGTTCTTTTACAGGAGTGCAGCAAAGGAATTACAATTAATTCAGCTGTGATGTGATGTGCATTTTAGAGACATTAATACAGCTTTAGCGTAGTTGAATGTGTATTACATATGTAACACAATTTTTGTTTCTGCGTAATCAATATCATTTTCTAATAAAGTTTTCACGGGACGTAACCTCGTTCACATGTTAGTAGGAAAAAAATAAATACCTGCAAAACCGACTAGCAGTCAGCGCGGGAAATGTTTTAGCCTTTAACCGCTAGGATCGTTGCACGTCACTCGATTTCAATGTTTACATATTTGAAAGGTAGTTTAGACAACACAAATCCCAGCAAGCAGCTATGGAGAGTGTTATCTCCTATAGTCTAACTCCGTGCTTTCAAGAAAGATATGTGAAAAAAAGCTGAGGTTGACCACTCACCTTCCTTGGAGGGTGAATTTCACAATGTCATTAAATTGATTCTTAGGTATCGGCAGTGTTGTATTTTACTGCAAGAATTTATGGATATCTTCACTTTTTTTTTTAGATTGGGAGGAATATGTGAAAAGAAAATTCTGGCCTCTTACCATCTATTGGTTATGAATATTGTAAAACTCTCTTCACAGCATTATGTTACATACCAAGCATTACGTTATGAATCTCACATACACGCCTAAGTTCGCGTTATTAGCTTCAATAACTTCATCTAGTTGAAGCACTAGTTCATGAAGGAAAAGAAGTTTGCCGGTCTACCTAATACTTTATGGAATTTACTTGCTTTAATTTTCCTTTGTGAGTTAGGTTATGTAACGGTAATGACATGAGTAATGGGCACAATCGTTCCTTTTGCGGATTCGTTTGGTATGGAATAGTTCCGGGAAACGAACGAATTCTCCGGATTCGTTCCCTTTTTTCGAAAAAATAAAGCTAATATGGAACTAGATGAATGAAAGGACGAAGTCCAGAACGAAATGAGCGGGAGAATAAATTTTGCAGCAGCATGAATGAAAAGACGCAGTCCTAAACGAGTTTGATTGCGCTTATGTAGCTAATCATTAAGGAGGGTTGGAGTATTTTCGTCCGAGAGGCTAATGCTATTTCGCCGGTCTGCACCAATCGATGATCGTCACTTCTCCAAGAGGTCTATTCTCCCCCCGGTTGTTAAAAATCGTCGATGGTTAACTCTGCACCACCGTTAGGTCACTTGAGATGTGTCATAAGGAGTAATGTCATTCTTGTGATTGGCTAAGCGACCTCCTGATGAACTCCGAAGTTGTTAGGGCAGTCGATAACCAAGTAACTGGTTCTGCCCAGTCGACAGCTAGACATCGCGTTGGTCACTGAGCACTTTCCAATTACGTTGAAAAGTGCTCAGTGAACAGTGTGTTTGTCATGATTTATCTTTCCTCGTTCACCGTCTTTCATGTTCCATACATTTTCTATCTACTAAACCATTTGTTTATTTCAGTTCATCAATTTCTTAACCCTTTAACGCGCGATGTCCTCGCTGTGGGGACACAACTCTGATATTTTGGCTGTTTTCATCCACGAAGAATACAGTTCATTTCAATAAAACACTTAAGGAGGACATCTAGATAAACTGCCCAATGTCGAAAAAGTGCAGCCTTTGCCATCGCGCGATTTAAATACCAGCAAGCCGATCGAATGTCGACCGATCGAGTTGCCCAGTGCGTGCCACAGAGCTAAAGAACATCTTTGACACAGCTGGCTGTGCACTTTTTCGACTTTGGGAAATGGTTGCTCTTCAAACTGTTAACCCTTTAATGGGCGTATTTTTCTAGAAACATCAATATTTAGCACATCTACTCAAAAAAGTATTCGAGTATGAGAGAAATTTCTTAAATTAATTTTGTGAATAACTGGTTAATTTTTGAAAAAAAGCTTGCAGGTCCTAATAAATATTTGAAGTTGTTATTACATGCTACATAATGTACTTTTATCCTAAAAAAAAAAAAAAACTTTATAATCAAACCGACATAAAAATAAAAAATTAGCTTGCACTCAAACACTTTTTGAAACGCTGCATGGATATGCAGCTTCGCATAGCCGCAAAACTGTGCAGAAAAGGGTTAAACCAGTCTTCTAAAAACAATCCAACTCGTATTTTCCCTTGCTAATACTAAAGTGCAACTTCAAGAAAGAAAGAAAAGAAAACAGAATTCCTTATCAAGATATACAGTGTAAAGTTTTCATTTAATTTCATCCAAGCACTGGAGGATACACGACAAAAAGTTTGAAGTAGACAGTTACAGGATAGGCTTTAGAGATATGGGGTGTCAAACTTTGAGTAATAGATCCACCCAGCCCTGGGCGACAGTCGGAGAGATATTATCCCCGCGTGTCTCAGACTTTCTGCCTTTTTTTTTTCTCTCTCTCTTCTCGCCTCTGAATAGGAAAAGACCAACTGAATATTGAAGAAAATTGAAATGTCACTTAACTTGTAGCGTCGGACAAATTTATCATTTTTGAGGGCGAAACAAATATTATTTCGGAACCTTAAAAAAAAAATGATAACGGGTAAAATATGCAAATAGGTGAATGCATAATGCATGCGATTCGATTTAAGGTATCGTGGGAGAGAATATTTATCATATAAAATGAATGTCTGTTTGTTGGGTGTAAAGAAGTTATTTGCTTATGGTATATTTTAAATTATTAAGACTGCGTTGTGACACATGAAAATCCAGGTTCGATACACTTAGTCGCAATATAATAAAAAGACGTTAAATACTTAAAACTATTTTATTAAACATATACTATTGAAACATTATTATAACGGGCGGTGGTGGCTCAGCGAAAATAAAAATGACGTCCTATATGGACAGTGCAATTAAGATGGAAATGACATAAAAATTACGCCAGCACAAAATTACACACTGGCGAGAACAAACACCTGGCTGAGATTAATAACACCAATTCCAGAGCAACCCTAACAGTTAATCCAATAAAAATAAAAAATGACGTAATCGCGAGCAAATAATTTTAAAGACGTCACAGGGCAACGAATAATAAAAACGCCAACACCAAGCCAAAGGAGGGGAATCAAACAGTACGTTGCAGTAGCAAACGGACGCAATGTAATCTAGTTTTAGCTCATAACGCCGCCACCGGGTCTCATTTCGAGAAACAAACAAAAAGGAATAATGCATGCGGGAAAAGCGAAAATACAGATTTAAAAGCCGAAATGGCAGAAAAATGAAAACAGAAGTGATTTAGAATTCTTGAATTTGGATCGATTACATTAAAGAAAGCCAAAGTAAATGATTATTAAATTCGATATTTGATCTGCATCACAGAGAGGTCGAATGTAACAAAAATTTGTTTAATTTATTCCCAATAAAACTGAAGTAGTACAAAAAAAATTGTTTTTTAAGTCAGTTCCTACTTAGGTCAACAATTTTATTTTAGTTACTTTTTGTTACATCTAATTAATTAATTAATTAATGCAGGGCCGTTTGTTAAGCAAGGGTCGATACCGTTAATCCAGTTTGTTTGTTTAGTTTATTGTTTTCACTCATTTTTAATCTCACGTAACAGGATCTAAAATGAATTAATTAAATTTAATTAATGAATTAATATTTTACAAAACTGTATTAACATCTAGTGTCCTCCACTACAAGTTTTTTAAAAATGTACTTGAACTTGAGTGGATTAATAAAAAGTATTTTATTAACGACTGAAAATTTGAACAAGATATATAAATATAGGGAGAGTGTTAACTAATAGTAGGAATTGAAATAGCAATTTGTATGCTTGTTTGTTTTGTGTTATGGCAAACCTACACGAGGGACATCTGTCTAAGGGAAAAGACCTTTTAAGGGATTATAACGCGTATCCACGTTACATCAGGAGAAAACTGCCCGAAATTCCAGACGTTAGATCGACAGCCGCGGGACAGGCCCGAAACCGGGACCTTAATACTTCAGTCATCTTCAGCATCTTATCACTCTGCCATGGTGAGGACAGCAAACAGCAATACGTTTCTTAAACATAAGTGACCATTTTTGTGAGGAGGGAGGGGGAGGTCACATATCAAAATGTAGAATAGAAAAGGAAAGTTTTTCTTATATATTTAGAAACAAGTGCTTTAATTAAAAAGATTTTGAGACCAAGTTAGAGAGGCACAAGCGCCTTCCCCCCCCCCTCCCCCTGTACTCCCTTGACGCTACATTTGTGGTCATAACATCCTCGTTCTCTGTCTGTTTTTTTTTTTTTTTTTTTCAAAATAACTGCATTTTGAATAATAATATTTTTGTTTTTCAATCTGCTAAATGCTGACATGAAAATGACGTGAAGTACTTCGCTTCATTCTCTTCACTAACAAAAAATTTAGATTCAGCATTTCGTTGGCAAATTTCTCAACTTACGAATGCATCTATTTGCGTACTTATACACGGAACTGTCCATTTTGACCACTGTGTCTAGTTTTCCACTGTGAAAATCCACTGTGAATCCACTGTGAATCCACTGTGAATCCAGTGAATCCACTGTGACTAGTTTTTAAGAGACGTCTGTGCTTACGCATGTTTACTCACACAGCTCAAAAACGATTTGCCGTAGACTCTTAGCATTTTGTGCTTAGTACTATTGCAACATACAGTTGTTTGCCTTCTTTTTTGGTTACTACTGACAGGGTAGTTTCTTTACAGAGTCACTGACAAGATTTTTAATGCTTTAAGGTCTACGGACATCTTCAATTTATTAAATTTCATGGTCAATCATTCTTTGGACTATGCTTAAAACTTTCCCGTCTACAAGCTTGACGACTTTTGTCAAAATATCGGCAAATTTGGCTAGCTTTGTGCTGACGTCTTAACGTACGTACGCACTCAAAAACGATTACCCTCAGAATACTGACACCCCCCCTCCTCATACTGACCTCTATACCCTCATTATTCATGTAAATAATATATGAATGCTGAAATTCTGTTAATTTGCCATCAAAAGTAAGTTTTCAAAACTGAACACAGCTTGAAGATATCTCTTATATTTGGTGAGAAATCGCCAAGCATTAATATTATTGAGCCCCATTATGGCCGAGTGGATAAAACGCTGAACATGGTACAAGGCTAATGTGTGAAAATCCAGGGCTCTGGCCTACCGCGGGGTATGTCGATCTAAAAGTATGTAGTTTTGGGTCGTTTTTCTCCAGATGTAACGTGAATGCACGTTAGATCCCCTTAAAAAGTCCTCCGATCAAGGAACCCCTCACCTGAAGGCAGATGCCCCTTGTGCACATGATATCCTTTGTCATAACATATTACATAATATAATATTTATTTATTTATAAACGGAAAAACACTACAGAAAAGAATTCATTTACAGTGCTGCATTTAAAAAAAAAGCATAAAAGGATAAATAACAAACGACAAAATAAAAGATAAAATGCAGAAATAAAATAAATAGCACATTGTGGTTGTAAAAGTTCAAAACACTTATTCTTAAAAACAATAAAAGACATGTGAAAGTACCTAAGTCTAAAAAAAAGTTTTGTAAAATTTATATAACGATAAATTTATAATATAATTATATCCAATAACTGGATCCACAGATAAATAAACTATTTCGAGTAGACCTGTTTGACACATTTACAAAAATACTCTGAAAAATATCACTACAGTCCACCGTATATTATGGACAGCTTTATAAAAAAAAATAATAATAATGATCAAAATAGATCACGACGAGAATTTAAATTAGGAAGACCAAAAATATTTCTCAAGATGTACTGAATAAAAATAGGATTACCTTTATAGTATGTGTACTGAAAAAAATAGGATTACCTTTATAGTATAAATAACGTGCAAACTAAGTCTGCATCCGGTCAAGAATTTTAATTTTATTTTTATAATACTGATTCCAAATAAGAACTATTATTGAAGGACACACAGTGACTCACACACAATTACAAATTAAATAAGTTTGAATGAAGGACATCAAGAATTTATATAATTTAAAGGCAGTTATGTCATATCCAAATCAGATATTAGTCATTATTTTAGTGCATTTTAGTATACTAGGGGCCAAGGCCCCTAGACTCGCTACGCTCGCTTTTCGTATGAGGAGTATTCGGCCCCTAATAATTCTTATTCGTATAAAAAGGCATAATTTCAAGAAACAATATCCAAAGATTGGATCAGATAGAATGTTAAGGAGCTGCACATTGCTTGGCTCTAGCATGTTCCTTGGCACATAAAAATTTAAACGTCACTCCTATTTTGAATTATGTAAAACCTATGGAACACCTTGCGCATTTGAGACCCATGGTGATTTTTCATAATTTGGTGGCTTACTATTTGGTGACTTCTTAGAGCTATGTATCGTTAATAAATAGCTCTAAGAAAACAATACTGCTTGTGTTTTCTTTGTTAAAAACTACGGAACTGCTACTAATGGCGACCCTTCCTTATTTGGCGATTTACACATGCTCATAATCGATAATTACTGCTTATGTAAGGTTACCAATAAAACCGTTATCCGTATATTTATATACATAATCCTCTGCAGATTGGCGTGTTTAGCACCACGAAATATATCATCTCGTCGCACTTGGCAAATATTCAATCTATACTGTAACTGCTATAATGGCATAGTTAACGCCGCCAAATATTTCTACTGATAGCAAATACCCAAGCTAAACCTAACCGACTTTAAAATAATCTGCATTTTAATTATTTTTCATTTTCAAGATACTGGGTTCCAACATTTTGTAACTCGCGGTTTAACTCGCGGAACTCGCGGTTGTAACTCGCACCTTGTTTGGAGAGATAGCCTTTTGCCAGATCATACCTAATGCCAAGATGGCGCTTTTTAGATCAATTACAATTAGTTATTCTGTTTTGGAAAAACGAATAATCGCTAATTCTAAACTCCTGTTGTCTAAGAGAGCTTATTATATTTGAAAATTGTCAACTTTGTGTAACACACTCTGAGTTATTTATTTCATATACTTTTTAATTTGGCGTAAAATTGGTGTAATTCTACTTCATGTTTGTCAATTTCACGCGATTCTGCATACTTGGAATTGCTTTGTTGCAAAAGCATGAATGATTTTATGCTGGCAAAAATTGCCAAACCTGGCACCATTATGTTTATTTTTTCAGTTTTTTATAAATATCTTCTAAAATAATTCGATTTTTGAAATTTGAGTCAGCTTATCAGATTTCCCGGAATTTTCCGAATCCCTAGACAACTTCGTCAAAACCCAAATCCCCACGGTTTCGGAGGAGATAGCAGAACAAGCTTTTGACAGCGGCGGCAACGGCAGCGGCCTTTACTTTTCTTCAGAATAGAAAAATTAGTCCTTATTTTAGTATCTTTAAACGGTTTAGCGCAAGACACAGAAGTGCCAAATTTTCAACACTTTTGTGGGTACTCTAGAAAGAATATTTTTTCTTCTGGAAGGGGGTCGAGGAGATATAATTAGACGTGTTCTTCTGTTAGAAAATCACTCAAAATAACTGGCGTTTAGAACATAAAATAATTTTTAAAAAAAACTTTATAAAATAACACCATAAAGTTTACTTCAAGGGACAAACAGCTGTTTCGTGCAAACACTTTTTTGCCCTTCCTCAGTGACAATCACCTGAACGTTCAATAACCCAGGCAGCACACATAGGTTCTCTGAACGTCTAGTAGTGTTCAGAGAATGTTTTCTGAACGATTATAGACGTTCAGAGAAAATAAGTCTAACTAAAATTGATTACCCCCAGCAACTTGATTAAACTAAAATTTAATCAAGTTGCTGGGGGTTTAGCAAACTTTTGAACCCGGGTTTAACTTGTTCGCTCTTATCACTGAAAAGGCGCAACGGAGAAGACTCCCTTTCTATCCGAGTGGCTTCGTGGTCAAGAATGGTAATCTCTACCGTTGCCTCTTAGCAACAACAGTAAACCAGTTAAAATCAAGATTCTCTTCAAAGTAGCGAAGTGTTTCTGGTGAAATACCCCTCGTTTAGAAAAATCAGCGTATGCTATAGTCACCCTAAATTTGCTTGTCTTACGCAGATTATCTGTCGAAAGTCGAGGATTCCAGAGTACGTACCCCTTCTGTCCTTGAAATAATCAGTTCTGAAAGAGATGTATCACTCTAATTTCACTTAATTTTTTCATTTTTTAAAGTTTTTCTTTTAGCGATAGAATTTTGATTGTTTTTATCTAATCATTAATTTTCAAAGCGAAATAAAAATAATTATATTACAACTTTTATTAAAAAACGAACAAACCAACGAAAAAAAATCTGTGCTACAACAATATCCCTATCAGCGTAATTTCTTGTCATGTAAACAGAAATTTTGTGAAAGTTATTCAGTTTTCAAATGTAACATGCCACAGTCAATTTTTATTCTTGTTTAATCTATATCATCCCGGTATGAAATGATTAAGGTTTTAAAAAATGCTATTCAAAGTGCTGTTTCTAAGCTTTCACCTCCCGGTTTTTTAACAATTTTGTACCTCTTTAAACAGCTCTAGGCCTTGCATATTTTCTTTTTCGTTTTTAACAATTTTTAAAAATTACAAAAATTATATCCGTAAGATAAAACTAGATAGTTTAATCAGAATGAATGAATGCAAGAAATGTTTTCTATGCTGAAATGTTTAGAACCATATAAAAGAGATTGGTAAAACCTTTAAAAGTATTTAAATGCAAACAGAAATAAAAAAGCAGGAAAAACCGTTGTTTATCTTAGAGTTAATAATTATTTTTAAAAAACTCTTTGAATTGCTGATAATACTTGCGGCCACGATTTCGAACCTCATAAAGCAAACTAAAATAAAAACTAAATATTTAAAGAGAAATTTTATTATCTATTTATCATATTTTATGTTAGTGATAACTCAAAGACCGATTTTGTGCATCCTGAAGCCGTTTGCCCTACTCCCTGAACCCTCGTTGTTGTTGTTGTTGTTGGAACATGTATTCGGATTTGTGTGCTTGTTCACGAGGAACCGCTTATAAATCCACGTCAAAGAAAGGACAAACACAAGGGGGGGTCAAATGCCTTGGGGGAGGACTTTTCTGGGTATCTAGCGCGTATTCACGTTACATCTGGAGAAAACCGCCCAAAACTCCAGACCGCTAGACCGACGGCCCCGCGAGAGGACAGAACCCTGTTCCTCCACTTGAGCCATCTCCCAATGTCAGTGGCTTTAACCACTGTGCTACACATTGGTCCCTGAACCCTCGTATTCACCGTCTACCTCGACCGCCGGTTAACAGCGAACCGTCGCACAGTGGGGCAGGAGAGCTTCAAAACTGGCATTAAATCAAATACTAAATTATAGAATTCGTAACTTAGATTTTTATTTACAGGGCTATTATTATTGTTTAAAAAACCTAAAAAAGTTTTTAAATATTCGGAAATTTTAGTTTTATTAAATACATAAATCGTCATAATGATTCATTAAAACTTCAATCTTCACTCTAAAAATCAAACTTCAAAATTGGTTGAATTCATCATCGTCGTCATCTACCTCATTATCATCATCGTCATCATAGCCATCGAGATCATCATCATCGTCATCATCATCATTCCAATGATTAGATTCGTTTGGGGTTGATGGTTTTATTAATTCGAGTGCTTCTTTTGGAAGATGTTGGAGTGTTTTCTTTGGTAATTTTCGTTTAGATGTGATTACGGGATCTGAGCTCAACAAAAAGAAATTAAAAATATCTCTATTTATTTTTTCTCGACTGCATTTTCTAGCGTAATGCTCTCTATAGTTTTTGAAGTCCTTGTTGCAAGCTTTCTGCGCCTCCTTTGTTAACTGACCTATTGGCAGAAGTGCCGATGATATGATTTCCATGTATAAAATATTTATGCAAAGTGGGTGGCATATTGTACTAAGGATACTTCTCTACAAAATATCTGGCCGCGTTATGGGCATATATCCTGAATTTTTCAACATCAATGTCATATCCGCTAGACACCAGACACCACTATCATAATTATATGATTTTTTTAATTAATGTGATGTCTATGTTTGTAATTTTGGCATAAAGTTCAGCATTCTTGAAAAACGTCTTGGTGTGTTGCCATCGTTTGAGCAACCGAATCCTGGTTTTGGTTTGTCAACAATCGGACCACACTTTTCCTTAAATTTTTTCTGAATCCGAGTTTCATAGTGCGACACTAATTCCCTGTATTTTCGCGAGCTGTCTATTTCTTTAATGGTAATTTATAGGCCAAGTGTAGAAGGCATTCAAGCATGCAAATCCACTCGTGTAAGATAGATAATCCGAACCCTAAGTTTTCACTATTTATATTTCTTGATATCATTTCATCAATATTATTAAATTACTTAGATGTTTCTCCGCAAATATAGCATTTTTGGGTGGAGGTGGTTTCAGTCAGAGCGTTGCATACTTTGCCATCCACCATTGAAAAGATTAGATCATGTCTTACTTTTATTCTACTTGTCTTTCTTGAATAATCACACGACTTTTCTTAACATACTTAATTTGTTCATCTACTTGATTTTTTTCGGCGATGGATGATTAGGTAGATTCTTTTATGAACTGTATTTTTAAGGGTCTACAATATCTTGTCGAAGCAGGACGTGGATTTTGCCATAAAATGATTTCCTTACACAAGCGAAGAAGCGGTACTAAGCACGTGATAAATACAGCCGAATCACTTGCTTCAGAATCATGGAACGTTTGTTTATATGAACTATGTCCTGAGGAACCATCAAAAGCCCACTTAGAAACTAAGTGCAGCTGATTTAGCTCTTCGTTCTGAAGGGACTCAATAACTGACTCCACTGCTAGAAGTAAGCGTTGTATGGTATGGTCTAGAAGACCTTGCAAAGAAACGGTAGCACAGGCATCTGTTACTTCTATATTCTTGGGATAACAAAGCTTTTTGGCAGCTTAAACTGTTTTATGTGAAGGAAATGTTTCTGGGGCACTTTTCTTTACAATATTGTATTGATGCTGAGATAATTTGGCATAAACCAAAGCAGCTAAAACATTTTTACCTGACATGAGCTGCTGTCGTGATTTTTTGAATGCTTTTGTATATCTGCTCGCACGTTGTGGACTTGTTGTTGTAACTTCTTTAAGAAGTTTTGAAGCCTGTGGTTGTCATTCTTCCTTTTTTGAAATTTTTCTTCTATCCTGCATGCTTTCATTCAACGAGATTTATATTGCGATTTAAAAGTGACAGTCTTCGCTTTAGATCGTTAAAACTTTTTTTCTTTGCACTTTGTTCGTTTCTTTATGTCTTCTGTCAAAAAATTTAATTGTTCTTGTATTATTCCGCTTCCAGAACTTTTCATAATGTCAAGAAACTCTCTTCTTGTCATAAACAAAATATTAAAACTGGTTCCTGAAATATAAAACTGTGTACATTCAATGTTTATTCTTCTTATTTAGGTACTACTCGAGTTTAAAACATAGCCTGTAACTACGAAAGTAGCAAAAAGTAGCAAAAAAATTAAACGGTTATATAATGTTCTCATAAATACTTATTCGACAAAACAAGAACGGATGCTGGGACTCCTTTGGAACATAACTAAAAATATCAATATTTTGAAATATTATTTTAATTTCTAAAATTGCAGTGATTATTCTTTCTCGACCTATTTCTATTAATTAGATACACTTAAATACAAAATTATTGGTACTAGACTATACTTACATACCTGAACTTGAAGATTCCATAGCATAATATTTAAATTATACGACATTTAAGGCTAAAACACTCCTCAAAAATCACTTTGAAAAACACTGAAACAACGCTCATGTGTTCTCAGCAAATAATTTGCTTAAACTGAGCCTATGTACGGGTTGGAGGGTGAGTTTATTGGCATAAAAATACCGTTTTATTGTTCTTGGGTTAGTTGTCTGTTGAAGGGTTGGACAGAAAAATGTTTACATAACGTTTAGTTTTTTATTTTTTGCCAGGTTTTGAGCGCTCCTGCCCCACTGTGCGTCGGTCGAACCCTGAAATGGTATTCACCGTTTACCGGAAAGGAACAAACCGCCCACAAAATCTCAACCCAGGTTGAGAGACTCAACCTTGCTACGGAGCAAGGTTTTCAAGTAACCGAGCATGCTCAGTTAAGATTTTCCCCGAAAAATTAGCTTCCCCCTTCCATTCCTTTATGTTCCTTCGCAGAACTGGCTCTCCCCTTCCTTCCGGACAAAGGGGCATGAGGGGATATGGGAGTGGGGGAAAGCAAAACGATTGCGGGGTAACTTGGAGAGGCGCGAAAGGATCAACTACCACGTGATGTGAACTCCCAATGCTTTGTGGACACTTGACCAATGCGCGTTACGATTTTAAGGGAATCCCGTTTCAACCACGTTGATTGGCCCAGTTTCAACCTAGGTTGAGAAACCACAGGTTCATTAACTTTTTCTCGCCAGTTATCGGTGAATATAAACTTTGGACTGACCAGTCGAGTTCTCCAACAGGGAGTTACTGAACTGCCGGTTGAAGTTAACGGTGAATTCGGGCGTTAGTGTGTTTAAGAGTGACCTTCAAATTTGCAAAATTGCGAGCCGCGTACACCCTCCAAAAAAAAAATTCGAGCAAGAGAGAAATTTCCTATCTTAGATTTGCGAATAATAATTGAGTTTTTGAAAAACGCACAACTTGATAGAAATATGGAAAGTCATATTTTTACGTAGCCTAATTCATATTCTATGATAAATAATTTTTAATATACGAAACCAACGTAGGAAATTTCTCTCTTGCTCGAATACTTTTTTTGGAGGGTGTACTACGTTTCAGTCATGGGTATCACTTCGAGTCATGAGCCATAGAAAACATTTCTTGCATTCATTCATTCTGATTAAACTATCTAGTTTTATCTTACGGATATAATTTTTGTAATTTTTAAAAATTGTTAAAAACGAAAAAGAAAATATGCAAAGCTTAGAGCTGTTTAAAGAGGTACAAAATTGTTGAAAAACCGGGAGATGAAAGCTTAGAAACAGCACTTTGAATAGCATTTTTTAAAACCTTAATCATTTCATCGAGTTCCGAAGCTTATAGGGAAGTATGCCGAACAAACAAAATGAGATAAACTAATCACAAATTAAAAAACCAAGGATTCAGAAAATTTTAGGATGATTCTTCATAAGCTGCACGACATACTGAAATATATTCGAAAACGGAACCTTTTATGAAACTTTCAGAAAAATCCTTAAAATGAGCAAAATGCAAAATGAGTGACACGTTCTGCAAAATTTTCGATTTTTAAGATTTTTTTTAAAAGTTTTGTAAATGATACAGGCTTTTCTTTTATTTGAGTGTATAGTGCAGCTTGGAAGCACACACCCTAAAAATTTTGAAGTGCCTAATTAGTTGTTTTTTTTTTTTTTTTTTTGGATTTTTGTACCAAAGTTCCACGTTTGTTTGTTTTTTTCAAACTACAGTGATAAGTAGAAAGCAACTTCACTTAGTTACCTTTAAACAGGGTTTTGTGTCGATCAAAAAAATAGCAGTAGCCTTAATTTCTTGTATTGTAATTTACAACATTAATTACATACCTAGTTTATTGTACGATTAAGTGAATTTTTTGATTATCTCTGCAATAGAACGAATCCGAATTCAAAATCGCATCGCATAGAGAAAAGCGACGATTTCCGACACAATCCGGACTCCGAATTAGGTACATGAAAGGAACAATTTCGGAACAAAATCCGGACTCAGAACGAATCTTATTAACAAGACGGACTCTTTCCGGACTTGTTTAACCTCACATTCGTTCTTCCAGATTCGGTCCGTGCGGAACGACACAACCACTTCTATTTTCCAAGACCTCCTATTTTCCAGCGGTCTGCATAGCTGCCAACCTTCCCGATTTCTTCGGGTGATTTCCCACCACTAATTTTTACTTAGCAATTCATGGTTAACATAACGCCAGAAATATGATACGAAATAAAACTTTAAAAATTGTTGTGGGAAATCGCCCGAAGACATCGGAAAGGTTTGCAGCTATGCGTCTGCGCAGAATGGATTTGCAGTCGGCTATCACTTGGTGACGTCATTCAAAATCATATGGAAATCGAAATGCATGTGGAATAGAGGAATGCCTGCTCTCCAGTTCATGAACGCAGCTCACCACTTGTTGCCAGATATTTTGATATAGAATCTTTGAACCATTCACTTCTGCGAATCACTTTAACGCGGACTTTATCGACCTCCCACATCGCTCTTATCAATGGCTGTTAGAGATGGGCGGTTCGACTCATTTTACTGATTCGAATCTCGACACACTCACTACTTCGATGATTCGAATCTTGAATCAATAAAACAACTAAAGAAATTTTCCCTCTCTCTGCGCCGAAAGCCGTACTATTTAAACACCCTTCACCCACTCATCGGGTTTCTTCTCCGCTGAGTTCTCGGGCAGTTAGCATCTCTCTCTCCTTGCTCAAGTAAAACTAGTGTTTAAACTGCCCGAAATGAAAATACAGGGGAGCTTCGTATGACCCCCTGGGCCTGTAAGATTAAAAGGTTAAGTTTGGTGTCAAAGTATTCGAAATTTTATGTATCGATGGGGGTAAGCGTCTAGGGGGGGTCGAGAATCAATAAAAACGCGCTCCGATGGATAGGTTCCGAGATATACGTTAATTAATTATGGTAATTAGACTAATAAACCATGGAGCTGTTTTTTCCGCGATCCGGCATCATCATCAACGGTGAGAAAGCAGTAGCAAAAGCATCACAAGCAGGTATTGATCTCAGGATTTTCTTATCGCCGGCCTCAGAGGCGTAGCCAAGGGGGGGGGGGGGGTTAGGGGGGTCATAATCCCCCATGAGGAATTTTTTGCCATACAAAATGTATATTCTTCACTACATTATCATACACACGTATACATATATATGAGTTGCAGTAGTCATAACCCCCCCCCCATGAAAAATTTCTGGCTACGCCCCTGGCCGGCCTGTATTTTTGACCTTTATCGAATTCGAGATTTCACTGAAATGAAAATGGGAACATCGGATATTTGATGTTGAAATAAAACCGATATGTCGATATTTATCGATTTTTGGCCCAGTCCTACTGAGGGGCTGCTGCCCCCCCCAAAAAAAATGAGACCCTTTACTTAGCTTACAATTCAACTTTATCTTTAAATTTGATACCCAGCCCACCCCGAAATAAAATCCTGGCTACGCCACTGTCAATAGCACTATAACTACTCCACTGCTTATTTAGACCCTATTTTGTATTTCTCTGAATTACGAAAGAAAATAAAATAATTTCCCTTAAACGACAAACAAGGTAAAAAAAATATCTTAAACGAAATCTGCAGCAATAAAGCGAAATGTTATTTTGCTTACTACAAAGTCCTTTTGTGAGAGCGCTTAATACCGCCCCTGTATCCTTCATTAAAAGTGACAAGCACAATCCTAACTTTCCCCCATATGCAAGCTCTTTATAATGATCATTATTCCTAGTGATTATCATTATATTCCATCATGATCATTAAACGGTATGCAAGCTCACAGAACGGCAATCATTTTCTTTAACGTACCCGGAAAAACTGCTGAATTTATAATGACTGGTTCAGACCACTCATTATCCGAAGTGATCGTCAATATTTGATTGTTTACAGTGAAGAAGAGGCTTTGTACTTTGGAGATTGTGGATATTTGCAGACATATTTACATTTGTAAGGTAAAGTATTACGTCGTTTTATTTATTCATATGTTGCATCTTTACAATTTGTTTCAGCTTTTTATTTTATGTGTTGCATTATTAGCTCATAAAATATTGTAAATGATGGTGTTTTTTTAGCACTTGGCTAATTGTATGCGTTTTTTTTTTTTTTTTTTTTTTTTTTAAATACACGTGAACAAAATTTGAATGAATGTTAAGATATTTGTGAAAGTGATAGTATTGTAATAAAATTAAATTTAATACGTTCTATCTTTTAAAATGTTTTATTTACCTATTCCAGCCACTAATTTTACCAAATTTGTGTTGGTTAGACTATTATGGTACACACTACATTAAAAAAAAAAAATGATATATCTACTTTAAGGGCCGAACTTCTTCACTTCGACCTCCATTGATCGATGCTAGATTATTTAAATGTATAATTAATGTAAATTCTGTGCCATGATGTATGCATTTGAGAGTTCCAAATATTTAATTTGTATTGAATATGACTATACATTGCTTATTATAACTGCAACTTTTCCTATAATGTGTTTATTTTTTGCTTATTTAGAAAAACTTGTATTGTTTTTTCACCTTATGATTTCTTCAATCATAAGGTGATTTTCTGCCATCCTAATTGTAAACAGTCCAACAGTGTTAGAAATTTTCTCCCACATTTAAAGAAAATTAATACAATTTTACTAATTAGTAGTACTATTATTTACTGATTAATAAAACCATAAATTTTCGAATTAAGCATGTTTGACATTATTAATCAGTAAAGCCAATGCAATCCATCTCTAATTTAGTTAGATTTATCTACATACTACTTTTTTCTAAAAAAATGTTTGAATTGTTTTGTTTACATGCTCAATTATCAGTTTATAAAATCAGATTTTATTTTCTTAATGGACAGCAATTTAAATTCCATGCATTACCCGACTAAGTATGGGCACTGGGGTAGACATTGCTAATGAAGGTCACTTTCATATTGATACAAGCATATGTATTAACATGTATATAGTTTTTGTGCATACTGATCATATGTGTAATCCCAGGCTGGGCAAGGTCAACTCAGCCTTTCATCCATTGAGTGGGTCAATAAAATAAGGACTTAGGCTTGCTTGGGGTCAAACACTGTGGGCTTCGTGTCAGGCTGACCACCGGGCCTAGGTATATGGCACCCATATCACAGAGTCCATGGTCACGAAGGCGCCGTTGAGCAGTGCAGGTCTTGTCCCTGCAGAGGGGCTGTTGTGCCAATGTTTGACTTTGACTTTATCATATATGTCCGCATATGTATCCTGCATATTCATTTTTACCATAGACAATAGTGATTTGGGTCCCAGGGTCCCTAACCCCCCCCCCCCCACTTAGTTACGCCACTGCTTGGGTGACATGTCGTGTGGCATAGAATTAAATGTGTGCCTTCTTTTGAATTCTGCATCCAGTGTGTTGCTACTATTTTGCACTGTGAATTTATAAATTGTATCCCCTTCTCTGTCTGAAATTATCAGATTAGTTAGCACAAGCTGTATGTCATGCAGATACAACGTTTATTTATTCACCGTTTATTTCATATCCCCCCTGCCCTCCGAAAATTTTTCCTGGTTGCCCTCTTGAAGTGACAATTTGTTTACATTTTTAGTTTCCTTTAATATTATAGTCTGTTTTTCTTTTTAGGAATATGATCGATACAGTTCATATATTTTTATGCCTAATGAGTGCTCGTACAATTTTGCTGTACATTTGAAGCAGCAGCATTGTACTTGTACTTTTTCGGCTTGTAAAATAGGATGAAGTTATCTGCCCAGTTTTATAAGCTGCAAGAGTAACAGAAATCTCTGCAGGTAAGTGCTGAAGATAGGCGGCAATGTGAACCCTTTGTGTGAGTATCATGATTAATTAAAACAAATTTATTAATGTATTTTATGTATTTGTAATTAAAAAAATGAAAACATTCCAACAAGTTTTAATTTCTTAAATGTCTCTTAGAGAAATGCTGAAAACAATGATCACTATTGTCCAATTGCAATGACACACAAGTATAGTCAACAACCAGTGTTCATCCTCAGGGCCTGATTAACACTTTCTGATACTATAGGCCTGCTGTTATTTTGCCCCCCCCCCACACACACACACCTATTCCTATCACATTCCACAAGTATAAATAATAAATATTGTAGTTTTGAGGCACGGGCCTTATGGGCCTATTCGGTAATCAGGTTCTGTTCATCCTAGGTGTTTTTCGAAGGGTGCTGTGCCCTCCCCGCCCTACTTGCACTTTGAAAAAAAAATTGGTGCCATTTAGCCACTCAAAAACAGTGCGCTGCCTGCAGCTCTTCTTGCCCCAATTTCATTCATAGTGCCATCCTCTCCTCTCTGTTTACATTTATTGCGTTGCGGCATCCCTTTCCTTTTTGCTGATAGTCAGCACCTTACAGATTCTTATATTCGTATAGCGCCTCTTTATATTCTGACATGCCCTTGAAAGCTTAAATTGCCCTTTTTTAAGGACTATCATCCTGTCCCTTTTTCATCCTAGGATGATCTCTGCGACAATAAAATGTAAACCTGTCATGAAGACCTATTCATTTTGTCAAACAGAGCAAACCAGTGATGTAAGGTCTGTGGAGCAAACTACCTCATCCCTCCTCTCTATAGAACCAACCTACTATTCATTAAAACAGATATACAATTCTGTTCATAGCCAGATTGAAACACACTTGTATTTTTGTTGAAATAATGGAACAGCTTAATATTGCCCACCTGCCATTTTTGGTGCCATTTGTTTTTCGCCAAACTGGTGCCAGTGCCAAGTACCGTGTTTTGTTAAAGGTTTACCTTTCAAACTCTTGACGAAACTCTTGAGTTCCAGAATAGGGGCTATCTTTTTTCTAGACACAAAAACATATCGCACTTTTATCCACAGTTACTATGATATTATTATCCAAGAGCATGTAAAAGTATATGGATGTCATTTATCATAGCTTCCTTTTTTTTTTTTTTTTACATTTTGCCAATTTTAAATTATCACTTTTTTTCCCCCTACAGGAACCTTTTTATAAAAATACAAACAAAAAATATCAGCAGAACAGAAAACTTCAGAAAAGTCAGTATAAAACTCCCTAAACCTTATAATTAAAATTCTCCCAATTGATATCCCTTATTACCTCCAAAAAGTCATTGCACAAATAAATTTTCCCATCATAAAAGGTGTATTCAAAAAACTTTACAACTTAAATTCTCAATGCAACTCTGGGCTTGAAAACGGCAGCCATCTTGTTTCTAATCAGAAAATCTTTGACAGTAACATATTTAAACATAATTCCTCGTATACTCATACATGAGATATCTATTTGCAACTCCGCTCCGCACTTTCCCCAAAACTTGAAAACTCAAACTAAAAATGCCTAAATCATAAAAGCTTACCTTTTAACTTCTCGGTGCAAGTCCTAATTACAAAATGGTGGGCATCTTGTTTCTAAACGCAACACCGTCGACAATAACAACATATTTACTAGGCAAGTTGGAGTGTTTAGGCTGATTAATTTTTTATTTTGTTTCCCAGCTCTGGAATTTTTTGCATAGTTGGTAAAAAATAAAAAATTAATTAGACTAAACACTCTAACTTGTCTAATAACTTGAAAGGTTGATAGAATCACTTTCTAAAAATATGTGTAATTTCCGTGGCATAATGGAGTTGTCGCGAATTAATTGTTTCATCTATTCCATCTGTGGTTTGCTGAAGATGTTAAATGCCAACCATTCTAATGCGAGAAATTTCATCTGGAAATCGTCCCAGAGTAGCTCAGTGGTACAGCACACCACTGCCCCCCCCAACTTGCCTAATAACTTGAAAGGTTGATAGAATCACTTTCTAAAATAACAACATATTTAAACATAATTCCATATGAACTCATACATAAAATATCTATTTGTAACTCTTGGCTTTCCCAAGCTCTTTCACTAATTTGAAAAATCAACACTTATACTCTTTATGTTCCTTTAAAATGCATTTACTTTAACCTTCACAACACTAACTCGTTTTCAATAAACCATAGTAAAGCACATGTTTGACATGGCTGATCCACACTTCAGATGCTACTCCCTTCAATTTTGAAAACATAAATGATTTAATTCCCGAAAAAACAGCACTGTAATCAACGCTCTCTCATTAGCCAATTATAACTCTCTTAGTTGGACCTGGAAGCATAAACGTGAACTCATAATACAATTTGGGTTGCTACATTTGACAATTTATCACCAGGCTTGGCGATGTCTTTTGGCGAGAAATTTGGGTGGGTGATACTAAAGGCTTGCCGAAGTGATGAAAAATAAATGAAAATCTCTGAGTTTGAACTCATTGCTCATAGGCTCGGGTTTAATGGAAAAGCAGTTCTTGGAAGGGAGTAAATCTGATCCCCCCATCTGGCTACATCCTAATGGACCCCACTGAAAAAAAATTCTGACTGCATTGCTGAAACTAACACATTTTTCTGAGATGCTATAATTCAGGGGCAACAGTTTGGTTGTGAGTGTGAAAAATATTGGTGTGTTAAATACGTTGATTTTTACTTTCGGCAAAAAATTTACAGTCTGTATTATCCAGGAGAAATAAATTTTGATTGAATTAAAAACATATTGTTCATTATTACTTGCAAAGAATGCATTTAAGATTTTTGTCCAGTATGGCAAAATGCTTAGAATGGGTCCTGATAATATTCACTCTTGCTTATCGACAGTAAAATATTTCGATATACTATATATATATTTGTACTTATGCTCACTTTTACAAAATCTGATATTCTTGATAATATTTCACTTACTGAAGACCGTTGTATTAAAATGAATTTTTGTCTAAAATTTAAAATGGTTGTATAAAAACAAATATAATTTATACTGTACATTTCAAACAAAATACAGTCAACTCTCTTTATAACGAAACACGATATAACAAAGAAGGATTTCTTATTTAGTTGGTCTAATGTTAAAATATAGGAGATTTAAAACCTTATAGCGAAATCATTATAACGAATTTTACTTTATAGTGAAATAAAATTAGTTTGAAATTGAGTTTAGTCGACTTTTTAATTTGGCAAAAAATAAAATGGTTGATGTGCAATTTTGGGGGGAGATGATTATAACGCTTGCTGCAATTTATCGTAATTTTATCGTCTGCTCCTTGGATTATGAATACACCTCAGAATAAGTTTTTGAAATTTTCATTCCGTTGGAATTGTGCATTTTTCTGCGCAGCTTTTCTCCATCTATTACTTCCTTGTACGTAGTATAAGGAAGTAATGTGATCCCGAAAAATTTTGGGGGCCAAATTTCGACAAAAAAACCGATTTTGACTACCTCTAAATTGAATTAAAAAAATTTTTTCGATGCATCTCATCGTAGGCTATCATGCAGGATCATATTAATGCGTCTGCAACTCATTTTGACCAGCGGCGAGTCTATTGTGGCCAGTTTTTCCATGCCGTCTGTACGTACGTACGTATGTATGTAACTCGCATATCTCAAAAACTATTGGTCGTAGAATGTTGAGATTTGATATTTAGGATTGTTCTATGATCTAGTTGTGCACCTCCCCTTTTGGTGACAATCGAATGGATAGTTTATGTACAGGACCGCCCAAAAGATTCGAAATACATTACGCTCTATGGGCCGAAATTCATTAAACTCGCCTAACTCAAAAGCTATTAAGTGTAGAATGTCGAAACTTCATATTTTGGATATTTGTAACATCTAGTTGTGCACCTCCCCTTTTGGTTCCATTCGACTGGATAGTTTATCTACAGGACTGCCCAAAACATTCGAAATACATTACGCTCAATGGGCCGAAATTCATTAAACTCGCATATCTCAAAAACTATTAGGCGTAGAATGTTGAAACTTTATATTTAGGAACATTGTAACATCTAGTTGTGCACCTCCCCTTTCGGTTCCATTCGACTGGATAGTTTATCTACAGAACCGCCCAAAAGATTCTAAATACATTACGCTCTATGGGCCGAAATTCATCAAAGCGTTTTTTAGAGGTATTGGGCTATTTCAAACGACACAGAAGTGATATATGCTGTAAAGAGTTAGAAAATGAATTTCTCCATTAGAAAAAGTGTCTTTATCATTTATAGTTCAGCTACAGGAACACTCAAAAGATTTCCAATACATTACGGTCAATGGTAATTTTAGGGGCATTCATCCATTTCAAGCACAATGCCGTCCTACCACATAAGTTAGGTAATGGTCCGACCATGGTCACGTGACTCCCTCAAGAACTATCCAAAAGTCACCAAGCTTGGCGACTTTTGGTGTACGTGTGTGCATATTTAACTCTCAAATCTCAAAAAATATTATGAAATTTCATATATAAGATTGTTGTAACATCTAGTTGTGCATCTCGATTTTTGGTTCCAATCTACTGGAGAGTTTATTTACTGAACCACCGAAAAGAATTTCAGTACTTTAATGTCTATGGACATCTTCAATATAATACAACTGTAGACGGTCATTGTTTGGTACATGCCCAAAATCTCGCCGTCTGTCCTCGGCCTTGGCGAGTTTTGGCAAAATATCGCCAAATTTGGCGATATTCAGTTATTTGGTTAATGCCCAAAGTATCGCCATTTGTTATCGTTCTTGGCGAGTTTTGTCGAAATATCGCCATATTTGGCGATAATCTGGCATTGTTTGGTTCATGCTTAAAATCTCGCCAAATGTCGTAGAAATTGACGAGTTTCGCCGAAATATCGCCAAATTAGGCGCCAAAAATTATTTCGTATTTTGTATAACTGTAAAACTTTAACCCGTAGAATTTTGAACTTTTGTATTTAGAACTATTGTAATATCTAACTGTTTTCAATATCTTTTTTGACAGCAATCAACTGAGAATTTATTTACAGGGTTTGCCAAATGACTTTAAATATATTGAGGTGTATGAATGCATTCAATTCATTGAAAGCCTGTGGTCAATGACTACTTTGGCTATCCCCAAAATCTCGCAGACTATCTCGAGTTTGTCGGCTTTTGGTGAAATATCGCCAAATAAAGTGTCAGAAGGAAATCTTTCAAATTGAACTCAGCTTGGCGATATCGAAATATTTGGCTAGAAATCGCTAAATCTTACTATTATTGATATTTTATCTCTTTCAAACAAATAAGTTTAGAGGAAGTGCGTCGAAAATATTTTTGTTCTAATAGACGTGCAAGGAAGTCATGTGTTGGACACATCAGATTTTTTTTAATGTAATACTTCCAGAAAAAGAATGTTAGAAATATCAATTTTAATTTTGTTTAATCACCTCATGAATAATGACATACTTTCCAACTTAATGAAATAAAAACCAAAATAGGTAAGACCCACAGATTATAATACGCTTTTAATATATAGCACTTTAGTGCGTATTTAAAATCTGAAAGTGTTTCAGATTTTTTTTTTTCCCCTTTCCGTTTTTTGATAAAGGCCAATATATCCAGAAGCTCTTCAGAATTAGTATACGATGAAAATAATTTGTTCCTGTTTGTAGGTTTTTATCATTTAACCATTTTATTTGTGTAACCAGGGGCGGCCCAACATAGTAAGCATCGCATCTGGGCGCTGGCTTCGAAGGGGCGTCATTTAGAACTCAAAAACTAAGTAGAACGTAAAAGGGGGACATCATTTTTATATTAGCAGGGGGCGACACTTACCATAGGGCTGCTCCTATTTGTAACCATCTTAATTTTAAATTCCATTCATAATCAGAGATTTCAGGGCCAAGGAAGACGGTGAGGAACATGAAATCGTTGATTCGTCATCTTACTTAATAAATCTTGGTTCTCTTCGAACAAGATTTATTACGATGACGAACCAACTGGTTGCTGGAGGCGGCTAGTAACTTGTATAAAACTAAAAGATATTGCTTACCTTTTGTGATTACCTCGAACATTGTACACTTCGGCAAGTTATCTCCACTTAGTGAGGTAGCACACTTCACTGGCAATTAGAGATTTGTTTTTAGAGTATCCAACAGATTTATTTGAGAAGGCAGAGATATGAATATTTCTGTCATTCCCAAAAAATCAGTTAGCATATTACTCTTAAAACTATACGGCTGAAATCCATAAAAGCACAGACTCAATCCTGTAATTTAGTAATTATTTCCATTCGAAGTATTTAAAAATTTATTTTTGATAAAGCAACATGAAGAGGAGCAAATAAATAGATAAACTATATATTATAATATATTTGTATCTAACCAGTCATGAGATGTGGAAAAAAAAAAAAGAGTTCACACACATACACGCGCAAAAAAAAAAAAAAAAAAAAAAAAAAAAAAAAAAAAAATGCACTAGTACACTAGGGATTTATTTTATTTTTTTTAATCTGAAAAGGAGTTCATAAGAAGAATCTTGGGAATCTGTTTCAACAAAATATTATACTATTAGTCGACTACATAAGAGGTGCTTATCAATATTTTTAAATTATAGAAGGTGTTTACAAAAAATATAAAATCTTGAGATCCATTGTTAAAACATATCCAGTAAATTCTTAAAATCAGGGATTGTACATACATGTGTTACATGTAATAAATACATATATGTTAAAACATGTAATTCAATGAACTATTCAGCATTCTTGTATACAGGGCGATTCATAATTAGAGGGACGAGGTAGGTTATAACAAGACGGTCCAGAATCACACAGCGATGAGAGGTCGGAAACATAGTCTTCTTGAACCTATTAATATCCCTTTGGAAGATATGTTGAAGTAACAGTGAAATTTCCGGCCAGGTTTTTTCAAAAACTATTGCATCTTTCACAAATTGCACTTGATAAAAATTTTTAATTCAGATTTTTTAAATTATTACATTGATGAAATTGTCAGTGGAGAGCCAATTCTTTATGAAACTTGGCTAAGAAATTAGATTCCCCACAATTCAACACTTCTTCTAATGTGATTATTAACAGATACATGAAGAAGACATTTCTGATGCCGCATTGCTATGTGATTCTGAGCTATCTTTGTACATTCTACCCTTCCTAAATGTTTGTCCCTCTAATTTTGAATCACCCTGTATACCACCTGTGAGAAAATAGTTCTATAACACAAATGTTGTTCCTACGTTACTACTATCAATGAATCAAAAAAAAAAAAAAAAAAAAAAAATGTAAATTATCTTAAGTTAGGAGACTTAAATTTCCAAATTATGTGGCTCTTGGTGTGTGCAATAGGATACAAATTTCTAAAGAAGTTAAGACCTATTGAACTGTTTTTGTGAGCAGTTAAATTTTTTACAAAACCAGCTTCTTGGAGTTTGCCTAATATTGTTGCAAGGATGTTGAGAAAGATATTCTTGCAAGTTATGCTAACTAAACAAGAAAAGTTATATCTTAAATGATAAAATTAACAAATTAGCACATCTAGAAGACACGAAAAACTTAAATAATAAAGTTTTTAAAAAAATGCTTGAATATTATTATATAGATAGAAATAAATAATCAGGTAGTTTAATAAATTATCTAACATTTTGTGTAGTATGTTAATTAAACAAGATAATTTATAATATTTTAAATAACTTTAATAAATGTAGCACACAAAGTAAAACATGCTAACTTAAAATAAATCGTAAAGTTAGGTCAATAGTAAGATATACACAAAATATAAACACCTTATATCAACTGATGAAAATTATCCATTTATCAACTGATGAAAATTGAGCACTTTTACATGTACTAATTAAGTACAACATGTTATAGTAGTATATTTTTAAACACTAACATAGTAAATGTGGGATATCTTAATTAAAAGCACATTACAAGAAATCGTGTGGTTTAAAAAAAAAGAAAATGCTATTGTGTGTGTGTGTGTGCAATGCACTCTGCATAACTGTGTATTATTCAGGAGTGTTAGAAAGAATATGAGCTGCAGTTCATGCATTTCAAAAGAGTATAATTAACATAAAGACGAAAAGAAACTATAAAACTTTAAACATACTCACCATAAAACTTTAACATTCCAACTCTAAGGAAAGCAAATACAAATCGCAAATTTAATCTGTATACCTTTGTACATAAAAATTATCTTTACAAAACTGACTATTGAATTTATATCGTTATTGAAATGTTTTAAAAGACTTTTGCAAGTTCTTTTATTTCTATTCGATCTATTATATTGCATAGCAAGGCTTAAAAATCCACTTTCAGCCATCATGAGCTCACCGTTAAAATCAAAACAAACTCCCTAGCTGCTAGCAGACAGGGTACAGCAGGGCAAATTCTGCATTACGTCATATTAATAAACCCCACTGCTAGAAGACCTCTGATTGGTCTACATTCGATATAATCGATATCGCCTCTAAAAGTTGTTTTGGAGAAAATGATCGGGGTATGTTCTGACGTCAGAGATAATGATCATCATTTTCTGTGAGTTTGCATACGAGATAGTGATACGATCATTATTTTTTAGAAAATGATTGTATCATTATCACTTCATTAGTTGAGTTGTCTGCATAAGGGGGTAACAACCAAAATAGTGGTATCGCATGCTCAGTGAAGTTCAGCCACAGCCGGGGCCAGCGTAATTCTACCGGGCCTGCTTGTGAACTCCGATGAGTCATCCAAAGAGGGGCCTACAGATGCCCACTTATCGATTCCAGTACTTAGATACGGTCGAATCTAACCAATGAGGAAACATCCGTAGGCCTCTTTCGGAATGCACAAGCAGGCCCGGTAACCCCGCACAAGCTCAACAACAAAGCCGTATCTCCGCCATATTGTACTTTACAACTCTCTTTGGACTTTGAACAGTGACTTTGAATATCTGCAAAATTCGGAAATTTTGGAATTCCTCAAAAGTCATCTTCGCATCATGAACATATAGTAACAAAGCTCGTTGTGCTTTGCAAATAAATAAAACAATTTAAAACTTTAAGGGGACCAGATAGGTAAAATTCAGTCAAGAAATCGATTTTTATTTTTTATTCCATTAAATACACTAAACTTTTACCGTTCTAATGATATATTACACTTGTTTATCACAGAAACAAAAGTATTAGAATTTTTATTTTCCCAAACTTATTCAGGTGTATTCATAATCCAAGTGGCAAAGATAAAATTACGATAAATGGCGCCAAGCGCTAGAATCACATCTTCTCAAAATCGCATATCAACCATTTTATTTTTCGCCAAATTAAAAAGTTGCACATTTTATCCCCGGAAAATTTTCAAATTGTTTTTTTTTCTTTTGAGTATAAAGCATTTCATTCCTGCCTGATTTCACATGCACACGATATTTTAATTAAAAAATAACCTCACAAATAATCTTTTAAAAAATCCTTATTCTTTTATTTTTACTTCAAGAATCTGAATCATTTAATAAACTTGCGAAATATAGCAACCTAGATATGCTTAATTCTCACATTTTCCACTCCGAGGTTACAATTGCGAAATGGACAAGAGCAAAAATCAGCCTCTTGCGACACATTTTTTTATCGACATCGCCTAACATAATTCGAATTTCGAAAAAATCGCCTCGAGGTATGTTGGGATCCGTCCTAGAGAATTTCCATGCAAAATTCGGTAGGTCTAGGATCACCCGTCTAGGAGCTACACGAGACACAGACAAACTAACTAACCAACCAACTGACATTTTACAGTTTGTTTTATTTATATAGATGAGTACATAACATGATACAGAAAATCGCTACTGGAAATGAGATGTTTCTAATACAGAGGTCGCCGCACATTTCGGTCAGTGGTTTATCCGGTGATCCGCCTATTCCGGTGAAAATCGGCAAGAACAGAACGAAACGGCCAAATTGCAACTGTTTTCCGCCGGTTACCTCGTTAGTGAGTTCCGCTTTATCCGGTAAGATAATTGTCTTGGAGATTTACGGTGGAAGGCGGTGATCGTAAGTAGACGATGGTAGGTATGTGGTATGTAAATCGCTGTCACATTTGGTATGAACAATCGTGAAGAGCATCGCGTCACTGTATTAAAAATAAAAAAAAGTGTCGCCATCCATATTGCGTATTAAAGATATACGTCAGCGAAATGTAGCAAAGTAAAAAGAAAATTTCAGTTAAAGCAACACCACATTCATTTTTCTTGAACGCCAGGAAACTATCAGGTTGTAACGAAAGTTTTCCGCCAGATTTGCTTGAGTCAGCTCATGCGGTACCGAGCGATTGACCTTATATGTCAAGTTTATGCGATGCCTAGCGCGACTAATGGACATGGTACTAAAGTGTAACTCTTTTAGTGTAACTCTTACTTTGTAACAAATTCTCGTAGGCAAGCCTCATCAGCATCAGTAGGCCGGCCAGAGCGCTCTCCTTTTTAAATGTCCCAGTCCTCGTTTTTGAACTTTGGTACCAAATCTTCACAGTGTCGTATGATGCAACAGTAGTACCTTAAGCTGTACACATGATTCGGTGTCATTCTGTAGCTGACTTTTTGCGACAGAACTGAGAGTAAATGATGTTTCAATCTGGTAGCGTGATAGTTCCATTTCAGACACCTTCTACTTAATCATAATGATATTGTTTTACCAAGCCTTTTTCTTTCAAGTAACAAAAATCGTTTAGCAAAATAATGGCAAAGACACCAACGCGAACTGTTTGTGCAGGCAATACTTGCAGTGGCGGAAAACTTTCGTTACAACCTAATAAATCCGATTTCACGAGAATGCTGGGAATCAATCACAGATAGCGGTACATCAAAGGAGGTTCACAAAAGAAAAGAAGGAGGTGGTCAACTAATTGTTGACCCATAATGTTATTACGGAAAGGCATCTGTCTTCCTAGCGCTCGTCGTTTCATTTTTCTTTTTGAGGAGAGCACGCAGAAAACTGGAACACAAAGCACAAACTTTGTGAGCAAAAATCATTAAGTCGACTGTAAAATAATTGGCAGGGCTCATCTCCATTTTAGTCATATCTTTTTATTTTTACACCATCTGAAGATCAACATTTTGAAACTTTACAATACACCCTCAAATAAAAAAGGAAAACTGGGGAAGCATTCTTCTAAAAATTATTATGGCGAGCATGGAATTTCGTGCCTACGTTTCCGGTGGCGAAGGTTCCCCACTTAAAAGTGAGGACCTCGCCACTCAAGTACCAACTCCGCAACTGCTAAAGAATGACCGTTAGACTATTGCTATAGAAAAAGGGAGCTCGATTTTTCTGGAACAATTTTAGCAGGTGTTTTTCGAGCGATATGCTTCTTGCGGATCAGGGCAAAACCGCAAGAGAGACACATCTGTTTCAGCGGAGCAGAGAAATATGCGAGCGAAGGGATGTTATGATTATTCTTTTAGCCAGCGTCAACTGTTATTTTATTTCAAAGCAGCTGATAAGAGGGAAATGCTTTAGAAGTACGTTAATGCGCTGTAATTGAGAAGGCCAATAGGAAAATTGAAAGCTTTAAAAGATAGTTATTATTAAAAACTTTTTAAATTAAATTTAGAATAGATTATTAGTTTAAATTTAGACAACATTAATTAGGATTTGTATTAATAATTTTTCATTAAAGTATATGCACGTTGTGTCAACGTGACAATAATTTATGGAGATTAGGTGAAATTTCGATTTATTTAGCTTTTAGGGCAAAGTGAGAACCAGTCAAAGATGAGTCATATTTGTGTGGAAGTGTTACGGTAATTCAATCAAAACGATTGTGAATGCACTTAACAGAATTTGAACAAAAACACTGATAAATCCTGCACTCGGAACCAATGAGACACCAGGCGAACTTGACGAGGATGTGCACCCGAACCGGTTGCGTGATGGTAGCACATACAAGTTTTCAGAACGTGATTACCACGTCTTACATTACGCAAAATGCGTTCTGGTTCAAAATTCGTGTTTCGGCTAATTCAGCTTCACGTTTCACTGCAGTACTCTGAAGTACCTACCATGAAAGATTTTCTTATTGGGACTGCTTATCATACAGACAGCATATTTTACAATCCGTTCTATAATCCACATACGCTACCACATACTAAAAAGGTTCAATGTAGTACAAAACGACGGCAAAAAAAAAAAAACCGCTAGAGGGCTACTATCGAAATGAACACCATGGCTTAAACCAGCGAGAAGAAGTTCAAAGACACCTCAACCAGATCAGTGCGGTTTGCCGCCAAAGACTTCTGGTTGGACATTTTGCTGTTCTATACCTTAGCAACGTAAGTTCAAGTTACACAAACAATGTTGTAATAATATTTATAATTCAAAATATGATTTATAATTCGAAAATTTTAATAAGTAACATCTATCCTATGAATTAGCCGTCGATTCAAATAAACAACGGAACTGATTCAAAAAAAAGCTTTAGAATATCGGTTATTTACTTAATTTTATAGTACCTCCTGCATAATGAGCTATACAATGTTTTAAGTACGTGTGGAGAACACTGAAGTGGACCCAGACTTTTGACGAGCATTGTACGTGTTTTGTCCGGACATTCTGACATAAGCGAACTGTAAATCTGTACGGGATGGTAACGTGCTATCTGAACGTGGAAATTACGGTCTTTGAACATGTTTGTGCTACCTGGGACAATAGTAAATTTATTGGACGCTCTAGCCTTTTTACATAGAGTATTTGAGTTGAACAACGTAAATGATCACATCACCTCTTTTCAAAATTAAATGAGATGCAATTTGCTATGCCCATAAAACAGCGTTTAATCCCGAATTTCCCACTTTAAGAAATTGTAATTGTTTTTGCTTCTTTAAATAAATGTACATATGTATTTTTCACTTGTTCACTTCGTTATTTTTCAATAAGTACGTGCACACGTTAAACTATTGACTAATATAGTTCATATTTCTTATTTAATTTATTGATTGTTTTCTTAAATTTTCTCACTTTTATTTTGGTCCAGCCGTTTATTTCGGATTTTTGGTTATTCCGGTCAATTTCAATCCGTCCTGATGTGACCCGAATAAGCGGCGACCACTGTAATACATTAAAAAAAAAGTTCCAAACTTATTTTTCGTAAAATAAATTAATTTGGGACACAGAGAGTTAAACTACCAAAGAGTGAAACTACGGAAATCCTGATTTAAGATAGAGTGTCCGATTCTGTAAGAAGAGTGACAGCATAGCCCCTAGTTGCACAACTAGTTCAAAACACGTCTTTTGGACGTCACTAAACGGATTTTGAACGTGCTCGTGCTTTGAACGTTTTCCGAACTAGTTGTTCTGCTAGGAATCCTGCTTTAAAAGAGTGAATCTATCTAGTCCTAAGTGATTGAAATTTTCCCAATCTGATTTGGACGATTTTTGAACTGCGGAGTGAATAACTATTCTTGAAGCTTTTTTTATTTACAACAGTAGAATGACTACGGATTTAAAAGAAAAATCAGGATTTCATTAAATAATGGTATCATTTTTACGTCAGAACTTCAAATCTTAACTGTACTTCTACCAATAACCCGTGACTTTGAGAAGACGACAATCTGACTTAAGATAGCCAACTTCCTTACACGAATGAATATTGGAAGAGCTTTCTGGAAATTAAAATCACGAAAAATCGCTGAAAATAGAAGATCGGCTGAATTTTCACATTTTGAGCCCTCTCCATCCTAAAAATAATGAGAAAAGAAGGCCTTTATCACTAAATTTCATTAAATAGTTTTTTCACCACGTTTTGTTCACCGAAAATGAACAGTTGCATTCAGCTCTGATGATTTTGGTCTACGGCAATTTAAAAACAATCATCCATTTATAAAAAATCTGATGTGTCCAACACATGACTTCCTTGCACGTCCATTAGATCAAAAATATTTTCGACGCACTTCCTCTAAATTTATTTGTTTGAAAGAGATAAAATATCAATAATAGTACGGTTTAGCGATTTCCAGCCAAATATTTCGATATCGCCAAGCTGAGTTCAATTTGAAAGATTTCCTTCTGACACTTTATTTGGCGATATTTCACCAAAAGCCGACAAACTTGAGATAGTCAGCGAGATTTTGGGGATAGCCAAAGTGTCTGTTAGTCATTGACCACAGACTTTCAATGAATTGAATGCATCCATACACCTCAATGTATTCAAAGTCATTTGGCTCACCCTGTAAATAAATTCTCAGTCGATTGCTGTCAAAAAAGATATTGAAAACAGTTAGATATTACAATAGTTCTAAATACAAAAGTTAAAAAATCTACGGGTTAGTTTTAGAGTTATACAACATACGAAATAACTTTTGGCGCCAAATTTGGCGATATTTCGGCGAAACTCGTCAATGTCGACGACATTTGGCGAGATTTTAAGCATGAACCAAACAATGACAGATTATCGCCAAATTTGGCGATATTTCGCCAAAACTCGCCAAGAACGATGACAAATGGCGATACTTTGGGCATGGACCCAATGACTGACTATCGCCAAATTTGGCGATATTTCGCCAAAACTCGCCAAGGTCGAGGACAGACGGCGAGATTTTGGGCATGTACCAAACAATGACTATCTACAGTAGTATTATATTGAAGATGTCCATAGACATTAAAGTACTGAAATTCTTTCCGGTGGTCCTGTAAATAAACTCTCCAGTAGATTGGAACCAAAAATCGAGATGCACAACTAGATGTTACAACATTCTTATATATGAAATTTCATAATAGTTTTTGAGATTTGAAAGTTAAATATGCACACACGTACACCAAAAGTCGCCAAGCTTGGCGACTTTTGGCATAGTTCTTGAGGGAGGCACGTGACCGTGGTCGGACCATTACCTAACTTATGTGGTAGGACGGTGTTGTGCTTGAAATGGATGAATGCCCCTAAAATTGCCATTGACCGTAATGTATTGGAAATCTTTTGAGTGTTCCTGTAGCAGAACTATAAATGATAAAGACACTTTTTCTAATGGAGAAATTCAGTTTCTAACTCTTTACAGCTTATATCACTTCTGAGTCGTTTGAAATAGCCCAATACCTCTAAAAAACGCTTTGATGAATTTCGGCCCTTAGAGCGTAATGTATTTCGAATCTTTTGGGCGGTCCTGTAGATAAACTATCCAGTCGAATGGAACCAAAAAGGAGGTGCACTACTAGATGTTACAACTATCCAAAATATGAAGTTTCGACATTCTACGCCTAATAGCTTTTGAGTTAGGCGAGTTTAATGAATTTCGGCCCATAGAGCGTAATGTATTTCGAATCTTTTGGGCGGTCCTGTGCATAAACTATCCATTCGATTGCCACCAAAAGGGGAGGTGCACAACTAGATCATAGAACAATCCTAAATATCAAATCTCAACATTCTACGACCAATAGTTTTTGAGATATGCGAGTTACATACATACGTACGTACGTACGTACGTACGTACGTACATACGTACGTACATACGTACGTACGTACAGACGGCATGGAAAAACTGGCCACAGTAGACTCGCCGCTGGTCAAAATGAGTTGCAGACGCGTTAATATGATCGTGCATGCTAGCCTACGATGAGATGCATCGAAAAATTTTTTTAAATTAAATTTAGAGGTAGTCAAAATCGGTTTTTTTGTCGAAATTTGGCCCCCAAAATTTTTCGGGGTCACATTACTTCCTTATACTACGTACAAGGAAGTAAAAATAGCTCTTAAGTTAAAATAATTGATTTATAGGTTAATAGGGGTAAATGACTATAAGTAGTATTATGAATATAGAATAAACATAAAACAGATAAATTTCTTTAACCTTCATTGAATTTTTCCACATAAGAGTTTATGTCAACAATGCTAACAAAAACCAAATAGCATAGAAGATTATTAATAGACTACAATCATTTATTGAATGTCCAAATTAAAAAGAAAAGAAAATTGTATTATCTCAATTGTACATCTGATCAAAACGTTTCGGTATATGAATTTTTACCATTAAAAATAAAAAAAGAATGTTTGTTCAAAAAATTCATAAAGTTGCACCAAGAAATTAAAAAAATAATAATAATAACGGTAAAATAAATTTTAATCTATCACAGTTTATGTAGACTTATTTTATGATATAGGTTTCTGAGTCGGGATTTAAAATTCTTTAATGAGATGACTTAATGACACATGAAAATGAAGAAAAACATAGCTTTTATAAGGTGCCTTATTATATAAATTGGCTTATTAAACATGTTACGCGAATACGGAGAGTATACGTGTAATGCGAGATATAATACGAGTAAATTTTTCTGCTTGTCTGTATATTCTTTATAACATAATAATGCAGCAAATAGTAAAATATTTAAAAGCATAAGGCTTACAGGAGAGAATTTAAAATTTTCTAATGTAATTTAAAAGCAAAAATACAGTACTTACTTTCAAAATTCTTGATCAATCCTACATTATAATCAGGAAATCATCCTTCACGTTTAAGATGAACTAATACGGCTGTCTTTCTTGAAATAAAGAATAATCACAAACACTAAAAATAAAAATGGCACCGTCGAACTTCTATGCAGCACGTTGATCTGAGATCTGACTCGAACAAGAATTCGCACGCCTCGGCCCTCGTCCTAGGTGGTCCTAGGCCTTCGACTTGTGACGTCAATTCTCTTCTCCGAATGAGTTGTTTGGCTTCCTGCTATAGGGGGTGTTGGATTGACTCCCAGATTGGTCTGGGAAAAAAAAGAAAGAAGAAACGAAAAGGGGCCCAGGAGAGTCTGAGAACACGAGAGTGAGAGGAAGTCCAGAGTGGACGGACTTAGAGTTGATGGTTGTGGAGTGAGTGTGCAAAAAAAAATGATTGTAAAAAAATTCTCAGTGCACCACAAATTTTACTAAAAGTTGAATTATTGTGGCCGAGGTCCTGGGGGGGATCTCCGTGGAATCCAGCTGACGACTGCCGATAGAGATGAATCGGTGCGGAAGGCATCAACTGCTGAAAGACTGATGTGTGTCGCCCAGCCTAGACGTCAACGTGCCATCAAGCAAAAATGTCCGACCAGTGCGTCATTACAGGAGGTAAAAGAACCTTGTATTGATTTATATTTAATTTTGGGCCGCACTATATCTCCCCCTCCCCTATCTACCATATCTCCACGATCTCACCACGATATATATATTTAATGTTAATCTTATTGAATATTCAAAAAAAAAAAAAAAAAAAAAAAAAAAAAAAAAAACCAAATGATGTCACAGTTATAATTTAAAATCTGATGTGTCCAACACATGACTTCCTTGCACGTCCATTAGATCAAAAATATTTTCGACGCACTTCCTCTAAACTTATTTGTTTGAAAGAGATAAAATATCAATAATAGTAAGGTTTAGCGATTTCTAGCAAAATATTTCGATATCGCCAAGCTGAGTTCAATTTGAAAGATTTCCTTCTGACACTTTATTTGGCGATATTTCACCAAAAGCCGACAAACTTGAGATAGTCTGCGAGATTTTGGGGATAGCCAAAGTAGTCATTGACCACAGACTTTCAATGAATTGAATGCATCCATACACCTCAATGTATTTAAAGTCATTTGACAAACCCTGTAAATAAATTCTCAGTCGATTGCTGTCAAAAAAGATATTGAAAACAGTTAGATATTACAATAGTTCTAAATACAAAAGTTAAAAAATCTACGGGTTAAAGTTTTAGAGTTATACATAATACGAAATAATTTTTGGCGCCAAATTTGGCGATATTTCGGCGAAACTCGTCAATGTCGACGACATTTGGCGAGATTTTAAGCATGGACAAACAATGACAGATTATCGCCAAATTTGGCGATGTTTCGCCAAAACTCGTCAAGAACGATGACAAATGGCGATACTTTGGGCATGGACGAAATGACTGACTATCGCCAAATTTGGCGATATTTCGCCAAAACTCGCTAAGGTCGAGGACAGACGGCGAGATTTTGGGCATGTACCAAACAATGACTGTCTACAGTTGTGTTATAATGAAGATGTCCATAGACATTAAGGTACTGAAATTCTTTTCGGTGGTCCTGTAAATAAACTCTCCAGTAGATTGGAACCAAAAATCGAGATGCACAACTAGATGCTACAACATTCTTATATATGAAATTTCATAATAGTTTTTGAGATTTGAGAGTTAAATATGCACACACGTACACCAAAAGTCGCCAAGCTTGGCGACTTTTGGCATAGTTCTTGAGGGAGGCACGTGACCGTGGTCGGACCATTACCTAACTTATGTGGTAGGACGGTATTGTGCTTGAAATGGATGAATGCCCCTAAAATTGCTATTGACCGTAATGTATTGGAAATCTTTTGAGTGTTCCTGTAGCAGAACTATAAATGATAAAGGCACTTTTTTTAATAGAGAAATTCATTTTCTAACTCTTTACAGCATAACATCACTTCTGAGTCGTTTGAAATAGCCCAATACCTCTAAAAAACGCTTTGATGAATTTCGGCCCATAGAGCGTAATGTATTTCGAATCTTTTGGGCGGTTCTGTAGATAAACTATCCCGTCGAATGGAATCGAAAGGGGAGGTGCATAACTAGATGTTACAACAATCTTAAATATAAAGTTTCAACATTCTACGCCTAACAGTTTTTGAGATATGCGAGTTTAATGAGTTTCGGCCCATTGAGCGTAATGTATTTCGAATGTTTTGGGCAGTCCTGTAGATAAATTATCCAGTCGAATGGAACCAAAAGGGGTGGTGCACAACTAGATGTTACAACTATCCAAAATATGAAGTTTCGACATTCTACGCCTAATAGTTTTTGAGATATGCGAGTTTAATGAATTTCGGCCCATAGAGCGTAATGTATTTCGAATCTTTTGGGCGGTCCTGTACATAAACTATCCATTCGATTGCCACCAAAAGGGGAGGTGCACAACTAGATCATAGAACAATCCTAAATATCAAATCTCAACATTCTACGACCAATAGTTTTTGAGATATGCGAGTTACATACATATGTACGTACGTACACACGTACGTACGTACGTACAGACGGCATGGAAAAACTGGCCACAGTAGACTCGCCGCTGGTCAAAATGAGTTGCAGACGCGTTAATATGATCGTGCATGCTAGCCTACGATGAGATGCATCGAAAAAAATTTTTAAAATTCAATTTAGAGGTAGTCAAAATCGGTTTTTTTTGTCGAAATTTGGCCCCCAAAATTTTTCGGGATCACATTACTTCCTTATACTACGTACAAGGAAGTAAAAAACATTTATAGCAGTATACAATTCGTTTAAAGCATAAAAATAGCATTCAAAGTTTTCTACAGGGTCTTGCAAGATTACAACAAAAGTGATATGCAGCAGTTTTTTTTTTTTTTTTTTTTTTTTTTTTTTTTAAGGTTATCTCCAAAAACGCACCGAACTCGATGACAATACACCGCCAAATCTGGCGCAAAAACATAGTTGTGTAAACAAGTGTTTTACAATTGATGCGTTTAGTGCGGTTTATATTTGGCGTTTGCTATTCAAAGGATGGCGCCACGAATACAATAATTATATACGAAACTGATAAACACTAATGGTTTGCGACAAAATGACAAATCCCAGCCGCAGGCAGTATACAGCAAGCTGACAAAACATTCATTTGAGCAACTCAATTTACGAATCCAACTAACTTATCGTTTTTGGAACCTTTTATTAGTTTATTCCGTTCCTGAATCATTAATGCAAGTTTCCGTCTGGTCTGTGCCATTTAATATTTAAATGTTCGATTCTGCTGCTGATAGTTTTCCCGCAGAAATCTCCCTTAATCAGTTCGGGCTGCTGGTTGGTTATGTTTATGGGGCTTTGTCAATATATCGGTTTTCTTCTATAACATTGTTCTCTTGGTTCCCGCAAATAACAATCTGAATAAATCCTTCGGCGGGTATGACATGAGTTATTGGGCGATAACTCAGCCAGATTGTTTGGGTGAAGGGCTATCGTATGGATGCGAGATGGCGTCAGTAATGTCCAGCTGAAATAGATTATGGATTCTTTGCGTTATGTTTAATATGAATTGTTTCGATGTGTGAGGCTGAATAATTAGCATCCCAATCATGGGAAATATAGTATCTGTATATTAATTTGAAATGACAGAACTATTTTGGATCAGTGGTCGCCAAATCGTCACCCGCGAGCGACTGATAGCTCGCGGGGTTATTTTCGGTAGATCATGTTAACCCTATGGCTGATCATCCCGCGATTTCCACGGGCAACTCAAATATAGCAAAATTTGCTCATCTCGCGATTTTCGCGGGCAGGTGTTTTTCTTCCTTTATTGAGGAGAGCATTTCACATTTTCACCGTTTTACCAGTGAAATAAATTAGATACAGTGTTAGACGTTCCATTTAGGTTTTGACGAACTGATGTTAGTCGTCCACTAAATTGCGGCATTTGAAGGTAGTACTCGGTATTTAAGCTCTAACTTCACTTGTTTGCCGCCTTTTCTAATCAGAAACAGCTGCTAGAAATCGTTCAGCAATTGACAGAGTGTATATTCCGGATGATTTATGAGATTCTGAAAGAGATTTTAGTTTTGATAATGATAGTGGTTTAGATTTTTTGTACTGCTCCTCAGACTGCGATGAATCTGACCACGATTCAATAAACCTGCAAAGCATTAAGCGATGGTGCACTTTCTTAGATTATGTAATAAACAGAAATTAACTGTAATTCAATTGAAATTTATTTAATTTTTTTTTAATGGAATAACATCTGAAATTGGTTTTTCTGAAGCTTAGTTTCTCATGATAAAAATCTATAAAAGAATCTTTTCTAGGAAGAAAAACTGTACATTTCAATTTCCATGTATATAGATTTGAAATATCAAAAAAAAAATTACA
>JAWZYV010018891.1:0-26532 GCA_038373885.1 Cheiracanthium punctorium
GTATCTAGAATGTGTCGGTGTAGTCTAGAATGTGTCGGGATATTCAAGAGATGAGCGACTTCAGTTCGTAACCTCCTAAAGGAAGCACTGAGAGCCAGGAAGCAGTATTGCTTAAGGAGCCGAACCAATTGCCTCTGGAACTCATCAACTGCTTCAAATTCAGGTATGAAATTTCGCTGTGAGGCTTGCATATTTAAAGAAGAGACCATATTTATTATTAACCCCCCCTTTTTTTTAACCTTAAGAATCTGATGAGTGTTAATGCATGGTAATGCATGTATGTTTCATATGTTGAATTTTTTAATAATTTATTTATTGTTTTACATCAAATTAAATTTCATTAAAATCTTTTAAAAGAGGATTTGATTACAGTGGTATTATTGTGGTTTACAAAATACTTCAATACACATAGATGCTGGGACAAGATACAGAAATCAAATTAACATTACAGATTTCTTTAAGCAATTAATGTTAAAAGAAAATTTTCTAGTTTAATGTTATGCATCTTGAAAATGTAACTAAATTGTATGTTTTTGTACTGATGTTGATTGTTTTTCTTTTGGAAAGGGTTTTCGAATTGATTGTGTTCTTTTATTGGCCGTGCAAGCATTCTCAGTGATTAACATAATAGATAATCGGGAGTTTCTCTGTATAATAATGTCATTGTATAATAATAAGACACTAACAGTTTTTCTTTCAGAAATAAAATTTTAAGAACATGCTTATTATTTATAAACAAAAACACTTTATATTTAATATACTTCCTTTTCAATAATTAAAGATTTTTAATTGAAATAATTGAAACTTAAAATGTTCTTCAGTAAAGAATAATATTCACATTGATTGATTTAAATAATTACTGTGTCAGAAAAATACATTTTAAATGTTTTAGAAGTGACATCAAGTTTAAAAAAGAAAGAAAAAAAGGGAAGGAAATAAATTTTATATATGTATGTATATGCATACAAGGTAAATGATTGACGTATGATTTAAAAAAGTCACTGCAAAGAAAGAAAAGGGGAAGCAGCTTTGACCACCACTGTTGTCAATCTAGAGTGTGGAAAATAAGTTATGGAATACTGGGTTGGGTGAGCAATGCGTGTGTGCCTTAAAAGCGAACTAAAGGAAAGGCAGTCTTGTGCTTTCAGTGTTATAAATATAATTTGTGACTGTACCTAAAACAAAGAATATTTTAAAGTAACCTCCCAAAGACTTTTCAAGCATTAAAAGAAAGGATTCAGCATGCTGTGTCCACAATAACGCTAAAAATACTGTGCACTTTATAGGCAGCTTTGCAATGAGTCTGCAAGAATGTGTGTGGGAAAATAGAGGACTTTTTGGAAATTATTTTCCAAAAATGAACGATTCTGCACCTACACAATATCTCCATTCATGTAGATTACGCTGCTTCATCACTAAATTTTACAAAAGATGATTTTTAGAATGTTATTAGTTTTAAAAAATTATTTCATCCCATTGGCTCACCTTGTATATACAGTGGAACATCAAAAATCCACCAAATATTACAGACGTATTTTCGCAGTTTAATGCCTTTATGTTGAGGAATCTCAACATAGTACATATTTTATGCATTCTTTTAAAAAAGAAACCAGCATAACACCTGATTTTTGCATGACGTTATATATTGTTATTTTGTATTTAATAATGATAAAATTTTCATAGTTTAACATTTTTAAATATTTTATTTGGATAAAGATTTTCAAAAGTATCGATAAGCGTTTATATTAATAAATTTCAGCTAACCCATTTATGCCTAGTGTCCCTTTTTTGGGACGGCATTTTCGCTATCAGTCAAAAACGTTATTAATTTTCCCTAGCCTTTATTCACGAGTCTTGAACCTCAATTTCACAAAATACTTTAACATGACCTAGTAGGATGTTGACATTACAATTATTATGCATAATGATTTTAAAAGAAATCATCCCTTGTTCAAGAAGTATACATCAGAAATTTATCTATTATTGCTGGTATTAGCAAAAATCGAAGAAAGTCGCAAAAATATCAGGGCACAAATGGGTTAATGAAATCAGTTGAAATATTGAAATAGTAGCCAAAAAAGAAAAGAATGGCACATTTTTGGGGATTTATTTATTTGCTGATCTGATGACGTGTTTTTGTTTTATCCTAGGCATCTGAAAAATATTCCTTTATTAATGAAAGTTTGATCAAAGAGAAGACTGAATAAGTTATGTTGTATGTGGCGTAAAATAGAGATGAAATATAAAAACCTATGTAGCTTTATATACTGTATATGGAAAGTCAATAAAATTTCTAATGTTTTAAATTTCATTTGTTATTTTATGCTTTTTTTCAGTTTATTTAAAAGCTAACATTTTATTAAATCAAAAATAATTAAGAACTTTGTAAAATAATACACATAAAAGGGTATTTATCCAGGACAATCCCTTTGGTTGGTACAAAAATGTGTACTTTTCTACAGCATCAAGAAAGTCAACCCCAGTCAGAAAGAATAGCCTTTTACTTGTGCAGATGTCTGACTTTTTGTAACTGAAGAAGAGTGGACTTTTTTTGTATTACTCAAAATGATAGACCTCAGTTTGTATCTTTTATGAGTCATTTTACAAAGTTTTTAATTACTTTTACCTTTTCACCACCAGATTTTTGTTGAGTACTTTTGTTATTTTATTAAATTACTTTAGTTGTGATTGTTTTGAATATATTAATCTATATTTAATTTAAAAAAATCTTATCGTAGGCAATTTTAATAAATATGACTTTTAATTTGAAACTACCAAAATTATTCTAGATAAATAATTTCAATGCAATTTTAAATTAACTACTAATTCATATAATGATAAGTTTTATTCATCTATTAAACTATAAATTAAAAGCATTATACTGACTTTTTCAAAGAACAGCATGAAATTTTGTTCTGCCATATCTTTATATCTTTACTTTAGAACTTAACTGCCTGCATTTGTTCCAAGAAAGTAAAATAAAAAATAAACAGCACATTAAATCATTGTATATTACCATTATGCTTAATTTAGCTTTTCAACAAGTATTCTTTAAATATCTGGATTTGTGGAAGAACATATTAATAAGAGAAAGTATGTATAAATGTAGCTGAGTGACATAGTAAAAAAACAAAACACTGAAGCAACTTAACTCTGGAAATACAACGGGCCTGCCTTTTACGGGTATGTATAAAACAACTCCATACAAACAAATTTTTGAAAAAATCTGTTTCCATGATCTTAACTTATAATTTGGCCCTATGAATAAGAGGAACCTTAGTCCCTTTACAAGTCAAGAATTATTAATCCCCCCCCCCCTTTTCAAGCTTGGATGTAAGTTTGCTTACTTAGTTATTAAAATAAATTAATTTCAAAGCTATGTTCACGAGACTTTAATTTAACGTTTTTGTTAAAAATATTGCCATATTTAATTATCAAGCTATTACACACTCACAAAAGGTCTTTTTACTTCCTTGTACGTAGTATAAGGAAGTAATGTGATCCCGAAAAATTTTGGGGGCCAAATTTCGACAAAAAAACCGATTTTGACTACCTCTAAATTTAATTTTAAAATTTTTTTCGATGCATCTCATCGTAGGCTAGCATGCACGATCATACTAAAGTGTCTGCAACTCATTTTGACCAGTGGCGAGTCTACTGTGGCCAGTTTTTCCATGCCGTCTGTACGTACGTACGTATGTACGTACGTACGTATGTACGTACGTACGTACGTACGTACGTACGTATGTATGTAACTCGCATATCTCAAAAACTATTGGTCGTAGAATGTTGAGATTTGATATTTAGGATTGTTCTATGATCTAGTTGTGCACCTCCCCTTTTGGTGGCAATCGAATGGATAGTTTATGTACAGGACCGCCCAAAAGATTCGAAATACATTACGCTCTATGGGCCGAAATTCATTAAACTCGCCTAACTCAAAAGCTATTAGGCGTAGAATGTCGAAACTTCATATTTTGGATAGTTGTAACATCTAGTTGTGCACCTCCCCTTTTGGTTCCATTCGACTGGATAGTTTATCTACAGGACTGCCCAAAACATTCGAAATACATTACACTCAATGGGCCGAAATTCATTAAACTCGCATATCTCAAAAACTGTTAGGCGTTGAATGTTGAAACTTTATATTTAGGATTGCTGTAACATCTAGTTGTGCACCTCCCCTTTTGGTTCCATTCGACTGAATAGTTTATCTACAGGACCGCCCAAAAGTTTCGAAATACATTACGCTCTATGGGCCGAAATTCATCAAAGCGTTTTTTAGAGGTATTGGGCTATTTCAAACCACTCAGAAGTGATATATGCTGTAAAGAGTTAGAAAATGAATTTCTCCATTAAAAAAACTGTCTTTATCATTTATAGTTCTGCTACAGGAACACTCAAAAGATTTCCAATACATTACGGTCAATGGCAATTTTAGGGGCATTCATCCATTTCAAGCACAATACCGTCCTACCACATAAGTTAGGTAATGGTCCGACCACGGTCACGTGCCTCCCTCAAGAACTATGCCAAAAGTCGCCAAGCTTGGCGACTTTTGGTGTACGTGTGTGCATATTTAACTATCAAATCTGAAAAACTATTATGAAATTTCATATATAAGATTGTTGTAACATCTAGTTGTGCATCTCGATTTTTGGTTCCAATCTACTGGAGAGTTTATTTACAGGACCACCGAAAAGAATTTCAGTACTTTAATGTCTATGGACATCTTCAATATAATACAACTGTAGACAGTCATTGTTTGGTACATGCCCAAAATCTCGCCGTCTGTCCTCGACCTTGGCGAGTTTTGGCGAAATATCGCCAAATTTGGCGATAGTCAGTCATTTGGTCCATGCCCAAAGTATCGCCATTTGTCATCGTTCTTGGCGAGTTTTGGCGAAATATCGCCAAATTTGGCGATAATCTGTCATTGTTTGGTCCATGCTTAAAATCTCGCCAAATGTTGTCGACATTGACGAGTTTCGCCGAAATATCGCCAAATTTGGCGTCAAAAATTATTTCGTATTTTGTATAACTCTAAAACTTTAACCCGTAGAATTTTGAACTTTTGTATTTAGAACTATATTATAATATCCAACTGTTTTCAATATCTTTTTTGACAGCAATCGACTGGGAATTTATTTACAGGGTGAGCCAAATGACTTTAAATACAATAAGGTGTATGGATGCATTCAATTCATTGAAAGTCCTTGGTCAGTGACTACTTTGGCTATCCCCCAAATCTCGCAAACTATCTCAAGTTTGTCGGCTTTTGGTGAAATATCGCAAAAAAAAGTGTCAGAAGGAAATCCTTCAAATTGAACTCAGCTTGGCGATATCGAAATATTTGGCTAGAAATCGCTAAACCTTACTATTATTGATATTTTATCTCTTTCAAACAAATAAGTTTTGAGGAAGTGCATAGAAAACATTTTTGATTTAATAGACGTGCAAGGAAGACATGTGTTGGACACATCAGATTTTTTAAAGTTATAGTCTCCTATAGCTATGCATCACTATAACATTAACATATTAGGCATAGAGGTGACTGTGAGTTTGAAAATATTTTATTTTAATAGCAAATGGTCTCAGTTTCAAGAATGAAAATCTCATTCCGAAATTATCCACTGCCACTTGCAATGCTTTTGGTTAAATTCACATTTTGTAATTTGACATTAGTGCTGTTTCAAAAAGTTTCAACAACAAAAATATTTATTGCATATCTTTTTGGCTTTTTAAAGGAGCAAGATTTTTCTACATATTTTAAATGGTCGTGCAAAATTTCTAACTACTTCAGAGTTAGAGAAAAAAGTTTTCATTTAAAAACAGTGTAAGTTTAGTACTGCGCAAATCGGGGTAAATTTGTTTGAAAATTAATTGTAAATGTGTAGGATAAAAGAAAATTATTTAAAAACCGTGTAAACACGAAACCGTATAAATTGAGTACCGGGCATACCGAAGAATAGCCATAAATTTGTTTTAAATGTAATTGTACATTGTAGGATCCAATAAATAAAATTTAAAATAAAAACCCTCTAAAATAAGTTTTCATTTAAAAACAGTGTAAGTTGAATACCGTGTTAATCGAGGGATAAGTGTAAATTTGTTTAAAAATTAATTGCAAATATTAGGATTTAACAAAACTGAAAAAAAAAAAATACATTCCAAAACCCGTATAAACACGAAACCGTGTAAATTGAGTACTGTGCATATGAAAGGATAGCTGTAAATTTGTTTGAAATGTAATGTTAAATTGTATAAGACCCAATAAATAAAATAATAAAAAACTCTAAAATAAGTTCTCATTTAAAAATAGTGTAAACTGAGTACCGTGCAAATCGAGGGATGGGAGTAAATTTGTCACAAAATTAATTGTAAACTAGAGGATAAGGAAAAAAAAAACCATTTAAAAAATCATTTTGAAACCATATAAAAGTGAAACCGTGTAAAACTGAGTACCGTGCATATTGAAGGATAGTTCTGTAAATTTCTTTGATATGTAATTGTAAATTGTAGAATCCAATAAATAAAATTTAAAAAACCTATAAAATAAGTTTTCATTTAAAAACAGTGTAAATTGAGTACCGTGCAAATCGAGGGATATGTGTAAATTTGTTTGAAAATTACTTGTAAATGTGTAGGATTTAAAAAAAAACATGTAAAACCGTGTAAACGCGAAACCGTGTAAATTGAGTAAAGTGAATATAGAAGATAGCTGTAAATTTGATTGAAATGTAATTGTAAATTGTAGGATCCCATAAATAATATTAAAAAAACTAAAGTTTTCTTTTGAAAACCGCGTAAATTGAGTACCGAGCAAATAGAGGGATAGCTGTAAATTTGTTTGAAAAGTAATTGTAAATGTGTATGATGTACACACACAATAAAATAAAATAAAAAAGTTATCATTTAAAAACGTGTAAATTGATTGCCGTGCAAATCGAGGGACAGGTATAAATTTTTGCTCGAAACGTAATTATAAATGCATGTGTACAGAAAAATTGCATCAAGCTAAAACTTACACAGAAGAGCAGTACAATTCCATGAAAGTACTTGGAAGTTTAAGAACCGTGAAAACACGTTACAGTGCTTGAAAATTCAAGTGCTGTAAAAATACACAACAGTGCTTGAAAAATCAGGAGCTGTAATTTTATAGCATGGTGTTGTAAATTTACATAAGTGCTCGAAAAATGAGGTGCTTTAATTTTACAACACAGTGTTGTAAATTCACATAGATGCTTGAAAAATGAAGTGTTGTAATTTTACAACACAGTGTTGTGAATTTACATAGGTATTTGAAAATGATGTGCTGTAATTTTACAACACGGTGCTGTAAATTTACAGCACATGTGCTGTTGTGCCACCGTGCCATCGTGCCAACTATTTACAACACGGTGTTGTAAATTTACAACACAGTGCTTGAAAATTCAAAGTGCTTGAAATTTACAGCACAGGTGTTGGCGTTATGATTACCAGCACACTGTGCTGTAATTTAGCATGGTTTTTTCTTATAGTGTAATTCTATCATAATATTTATTTGGTTGAAATTATGATATGTAGTAAAACGTTTAGGTTCCAGATAATCGTATAATGTTGTAATTTAGTCTTCCAAAGCTTCTAATAACCTATAAAGTATGTGTTTATTGTACGATGTTTGGATATTGGCGGTGTTCTAAACGGTGCCAAACCGAGTTCCGGTGTGCAAGTGTTTAGTAAACAAGACTGCTGAACTGAAAAATTTCTGCAAGGTTATTACTCGTTAATGATAGTAAACTATCAAATTGTATTAATTAAATAATAATATAACTTATATTCTGCTTTTATTTTTATTTAAAAAAATTTTAAAGTGCTGTTTCTTCATTTTATAAAACCAAGTTCGTATACATATACATATTTATAAATATTATTTCTTCGTTTCAATGAGCTAATGGAACATCGATTCGAATATAATTATTTTGAAACATTAACGTCTTGTAGACAAGAGTTATTGTATTAAAAACTTTTCATCTTAAAGAATATGTAAATAAATATAAAAATATAGTTATAAAATTTCTGTAGTCTCTTTTACTTGCTTCATTATTCTATTAATATATTTTAATGCCAATATTGGTAAAATGTATTTCCAGAAAAATATTGTTTTAAATTCTGCATTAAGTTTGTCTAACTCAAAAAAAAAAAGTTTAAATTTATTTCGTTTTTAAATTGATTCTGACCACCACATTAAAATTTTCGAAGGTATTGAAAATTTTAATGTGCCGGTCAGCGAAGGTTTTGAAATTTGCAATCTGCTGGTCCATATTTGTAAAATGCTGAGAAACATTCCTCTATACAATATACTACTATTAAGTTATATTTTATATAAAATGGATTTTAAATGTCAAAATATCAGGAGTATTCACTGTTATTTTAATATTTTAGTATGAAGTATCAGGTTTTTGAAAGCATTCTTTTGATTTAATTCATTTTTAATTTTTTTATTTATAATACTACTTAAGTTTTAATCCCATTAAACCAATATTGGTAAAATGTAGTTCCAGAAAAATAGTACTGTTTTAAATTCTACATTAGTTTATGTCCAACTCGAGCTTAAATTTATCTTGTTTTATCACATTTTTAAATTGTTTTTCAAAACTGAAGTATATTTATTTATTTTCAATAATTAAAGTTCCCCCTATACATTTAGCAAAAAAAAAAAAAAAAAAAAAAAAAAAAGTTGAAGTAATTGCTATGCGTATTTATATATAAACTATATATATTGGTGTACTGTTCTCCCTAAGTAATTTTTAAATTCCAAAATATTAAGTGCTCATTGTAATTACATTAAACTAGTTCAGAACTGAGAACCAGTCTTTGGAATCATTCTTCTTTCATAGTAATACATTTATGAATTATTTATACAGAATATTTTTAAAATTGTTGTTTATATGGAGACTTTTAAGAAAAAAATATTTTTTTAAAACATGTACATATTAAATAAATCACATAGTTTATGTCCAACTCCAAAAAGAGTTTAAATTTATCTTGTTTTATCTCAATTTTAAATTGCTTTTCAAAACTGAAGTATATTATTTATTTTCAATAATTATTATTCATGCGTTATTTTTAAATTGCAAAATATTAAGTGTTTATTTTATTACATTAAACTATTTCAGAACTAAGAAACATTCCTTGGAATAATCCTTCTTTCATAGTATTACATTTATGAATTATTTATACAGAATCAATGGCGCACCCAGGATTTTACTTTGGTAGAGGGGGGGGGGGAGGGCTACAAATACTGATGAACTCGGTTATAGTGATCTCGATTGTAGTTATAACTCTTTTATCACGTCAAAATATTCAGTATCAATTGCCCATGGAACCCAATCCCACTATCAAATTAACTCGTTATAGAGTCATAAAAAATTATCTGATCTATTCAGTGACATTAACCGAGTTTAAATGTATTTCATACACTAACTGTAAGTATTTATATAAAAATCAATTTTTTCCCTAAAAGATATTTTAGAAATAATTCGAAGACGATTTTTTAAAAATAAAATATTTTAACTCATTAATGACAACTTTTAATTTTTAAAGTTTTTTGACATCTAACTCTCCAACTTTAGGGGGGAAGGGGGTTCTGCCCCGTGGGTGCGTACATGTACAATTTTTTTTCTTTTTAAATATTTATTGGGACTTTTAAGAAAGAAATATTATATTTCGTTAAAATATGTATTTAAATGTAATTAAAGTAAATATGATATAGGTAAGTAATTTTTTTTAAATAAAATTATGCAAAAACAGTTTAAGTAATAATCTTGAAACTGAATTGTTTGATTTGTACAGATTTATATGAATATATTTATAATATTGAATTTTAACATTACAACCTTTATTTTAAAGATGTTGAAAATTTCTGATTAATTTAAAAGAGGATATTAATAAAACCATGGAAAAAACACTACATTTAATTTAATATTAGCACAATTCTCAATCGGCGGCTTCTACAGAACTAAAATGGAGTTACTTAAGTTGGAATAGTCAAATGAACAGTCAAATCCATTTTTGACACGATAAAGGATCCAATAGAAATGTGGGTAAAATTGACAGAGACTGTTTCAGCCCCATGTAAACAAGGTGGCAGTCGCTGGAAGTTGGTGGTCGCCAAGCCTCCCCCCCCCAATATTTAGATTCTATTTGCACCCCTGTGCTAATATATGTATATAAATATAAACCTGTAATTAAAAAATAATGATTCATGTTATAACAAGTTATTACTCGTATGTGAATATACAAAAATATTTTATATTGTTACTTTTTATGTCAAATAATAAATGACTTTGTGTGTGTGAGAGAGAGAGTGTAATATTTCTATATAATGCAATGAATTGTTGAAACTATACAAAAACTTATAATTTCATAAAAATTACATTCATAGGTACTTCAACTTATGCGGCCTCCTTTATTACTGCTCAATTTACATATGACCTCTAGGTGTGTAGTCTAGAATGTGTCGGTGTAGTCTAGAATGTGTCGGGATATTCAAGAGATGAGCGACTTCAGTTCGTAACCTCCTAAAGGAAGCACTGAGAGCCAGGAAGCAGTATTGCTTAAGGAGCCGAACCAATTGCCTCTGGAACTCATCAACTGCTTCAAATTCAGGTATGAAATTTCGCTGTGAGGCTTGGATATTTAAAGAAGAGACCATATTTATTATTAACCCCCCCCCCTTTTTTTTAACCTTAAGAATCTGATGAGTGTTAATGCATGGTAATGCATGTATATTTCATATGTTGAATTTTTTAATAATTTATTTATTGTTTTACATCAAATTAAATTTCATTAAAATCTTTTAAAAGAGGATTTGATTACAGTGGTATTATTGTGGTTTACAAAATACTTCAACACACATAGATGCTGGGACAAGATACAGAAATCAAATTAACATTACAGATTTCTTTAAGCAATTAATGTTAAAAGAAAATTTTCTAGTTTAATGTTATGCATCTTGAAAATGTAACTAAATTGTATGTTTTTGTACTGATGTTGATTGTTTTTCTTTTGGAAAGGGTTTTCGAATTGATTGTGTTCTTTTATTGGCCGTGCAAGCATTCTCAGTGATTAACATAATAGATAATCGGGAGTTTCTCTCTATAATAATGCCATTGTATAATAATAAGACACTAACAGTTTTTCTTTCAGAAATAAAATTTTAAGAACATGCTTATTATTTATAAACAAAAACACTTTATATTTAATATACTTCCTTTTCAATAATTAGAGATTTTTAATTGAAATAATTGAAACTTAAAATGTTCTTCAGTAAAGAATAATATTCACATTGATTGATTTAAATAATTACTGTGTCAGAAAAATACATTTTAAATGTTTTAGAAGTGACATCAAGTTTAAAAAGAAAGAAAAAAAGGGAAGGAAATAAATTTTATATATGTATGTATATGCATACAAGGTAAATGATTGACGTATGATTTAAAAAAGTCACTGCAAAGAAAGAAAAGGGGAAGCAGCTTTGACCACCACTGTTGTCAATCTAGAGTGTGGAAAATAAGTTATGGAATACTGGGTTGGGTGAGCAATGCGTGTGTGCCTTAAAAGCGAACAAAAGGAAAGGCAGTCTTGTGCTTTCAGTGTTATAAATATAATTTGTGACTGTACCTAAAACAAAGAATATTTTAAAGTAACCTCCCAAAGACTTTTCAAGCATTAAAAGAAAGGATTCAGCATGCTGTGTCCACAATAACGCTAAAAATACTGTGCACTTTATAGGCAGCTTTGCAATGAGTCTGCAAGAATGTGTGTGGGAAAATAGAGGACTTTTTGGAAATTATTTTCCAAAAATGAACGATTCTGCACCTACACAATATCTCCATTCATGTAGATTACGCTGCTTCATCACTAAATTTTACAAAAGATGATTTTTAGAATGTTATTAGTTTTAAAAAATTATTTCATCCCATTGGCTCACCTTGTATATACAGTGGAACATCAAAAATCCACCAAATATTACAGATGTATTTTCGCAGTTTAATGCCTTTATGTTGAGGAATCTCAACATAGTACATATTTTATGCATTCTTTTAAAAAAGAAACCAGCATAACACCTGATTTTTGCATGACGTTATATATTGTTATTTTGTATTTAATAATGATAAAATTTTCATAGTTTAACATTTTTAAATATTTTATTTGGATAAAGATTTTCAAAAGTATCGGTAAGTGTTTATATTAATAAATTTCAGCTAACCCATTTATGCCTAGTGTCCCTTTTTTGGGACGGCATTTTCGCTATCAGTCAAAAACGTTATTAATTTTCCCTAGCCTTTATTCACGAGTCTTGAACCTCAATTTCACAAAATATTTTAACATGACCTAGTAGGATGTTGACATTTCAATTATTATGCATAATTATTTTAAAAGAAATCATCCCTTGTTCAAGAAGTATACATCAGAAATTTATCTATTATTGCTGGTATTAGCAAAAATCGAAGAAAGTCACAAAAATATCAGGGCACAAATGGGTTAATGAAATCAGTTGAAATATTGAAATAGTAGCCAAAAAAGAAAAGAATGGCACATTTTTGGGGATTTATTTATTTGCTGATCTGATGACGTGTTTTTGTTTTATCCTAGGCATCTGAAAAATATTCCTTTATTAATGAAAGTTTGATCAAAGAGAAGACTGAATAAGTTATGTTGTATGTGGCGTAAAATAGAGATGAAATATAAAAACCTATGTAGCTTTATATACTGTATATGGAAATTCAATAAAATTTATAATGTTTTAAATTTCATTTGTTATTTTATGCTTTTTTCAGTTTATTTAAAAGCTAACATTTTATTAAATGAAAAATAATTGAGAACTTTGTAAAATAATACACATAAAAGGGTATTTATCCAGGACAATCCCTTTGGTTGGTACAAAAATGTGTACTTTTCTACAGCATCAAGAAAGTCAACCCCAGTCAGAAAGAATAGCCTTTTACTTGTGCAGATGTCTGACTTTTTGTAACTGAAGAAGAGTGGACTTTTTTTGTATTACTCAAAATGATAGACCTCAGTTTGTATCTTTTATGAGTCATTTTACAAAGTTTTTAATTACTTTTACCTTTTCACCACCAGATTTTTGTTGAGTACTTTTGTTATTTTATTAAATTACTTTAGTTGTGATTGTTTTGAATATATTAATCTATATTTAATTAAAAAAAATCTTATCGTAGGCAATTTTAATAAATATGACTTTTAATTTGAAACTACCAAAATTATTCTAGATAAATAATTTCAATGCAATTTTAAATTAATTCAAATAATGATAAGTTTTATTCATCTATTAAACTATAAATTAAAAGCATTAGACTGACTTTTTCAAAGAACAGCATGAAATTTTGTTCTGCCATATCTTTATATCTTTACTTTAGAACTTAACTGCCTGCATTTGTTCCAAGAAAGTAAAATAAAAAATAAATAGAACATTAAATCATTGTATATTACCATTATGCTTAATTTAGCTTTTCAACAAGTATTCTTTAAATATCTGGATTTGTGGAAGAACATATTAATAAGAGAAAGTATGTATAAATGTAGCTGAGTGACATAGTAAAAAAACAAAACACTGAAGCAACTTAACTCTAGAAATACAACGGGCCTGCCTTTTACGGGTATGTATAAAACAACTCCATATAAACAAATTTTTGAAAAAATCTGTTTCCATGATCTTAACTTATAATTTGGCCCTATGAATAATAGGAACCTTAGTCCCTTTACAAGTCCAGAATTATTAATCCCCCCCCCCTTTTCAAGCTTGGATGTAAGTTTGCTTACTTAGTTATTAAAATAAATTAATTTCAAAGCTATGTTCACGAGACTTTAATTTAACGTTTTTGCTAAAAATATTGCCATATTTAATTATCAAGCTATTACACACTCACAAAAGTTCTTTTTTAAAGTTATAGTCTCGTATAGCTATGCATCACTATAACATTAACATATTAGGCATAGAGGTGACTGTGAGTTTGAAAATATTTTATTTTAATAGCAAATGGTCTCAGTTTCTAGAATGAAAATCTCATTCCGAAATTTTCCACTGCCACTTGCAATGCTTTTGGTTAAATTCACATTTTGTAATTTGACATTAGTGCTGTTTCAAAAAGTTTCAACAACAAAAATATTTATTGCAGATCTTTTTGGCTTTTTAAAGGAGCAAGATTTTTCTACATATTTTAAATGGTCGTGCAAAATTTCTAACTACTTCAGAGTTAGAGAAAAAAGTTTTCATTTAAAAACAGTGTAAGTTTAGTACTGCGCAAATCGGGTTGAAATCAAATTGTTTGAAAATTAATCTAAATGTGTAGGATAAAAGAAAATTATTTAAAAACCGTGTAAACACGAAACCGTATAAATTGAGTACCGGGCATACCGAAGAATAGCCATAAATTTGTTTTAAATGTAATTGTACATTGTAGGATCCAATAAATAAAATTTAAAATAAAAACCCTCTAAAATAAGTTTTCATTTAAAAACAGTGTAAATTGAATACCGTGCTAATCGAGGGATAAGTGTAAATTTGTTTAAAAATTAATTGCAAATATTAGGATTTAACAAAACTGAAAAAAAAATTCATTCCACAACCCGTATAAACACGAAACCGTGTAAATTGAGTACTGTGCATATGAAAGGATAGCTGTAAATTTGTTTGAAATGTAATGTTAAATTGTATAAGACCCAATAAATAAAATAATAAAAAACTCTAAAATAAGTTCTCATTTAAAAACAGTGTAAACTGAGTACCGTGCAAATCGAGGGATGGGAGTAAATTTGTCACAAAATTAATTGTAAACTCGAGGATAAGGAAAAAAAAAACCATTTAAAAAATTATTTTGAAACCATATAAAACTGAAACCGTGTAAAACTGAGTACCGTGCATATTGAAGGATAGTTCTGTAAATTTCTTTGATATGTAATTGTAAATTGTAGAATCCAATAAATAAAATTTAAAAAACCTGTAAAATAAGTTTTCATTTAAAAACAGTGTAAATTGAGTACCGTGCAAATCGAGGGATATGTGTAAATTTGTTTGAAAATTACTTGTAAATTTGTAGGATTTAAAAAAAACATGTAAAACCGTGTAAACGCGAAACCGTGTAAATTGAGTAAAGTGAATATAGAAGATAGCTGTAAATTTGATTGAAATGTAATTGTAAATTGTAGGATCCCATAAATATTAAAAAAACTAAAGTTTTCTTTTGAAAACCGCGTAAATTGAGTACCGAGCAAATAGAGGGATAGCTGTAAATTTGTTTGAAAAGTAATTGTAAATGTGTATGATGTACACACACAATAAAATAAAATAAAAAAGTTTTCATTTAAAAACGAGTAAATTGAGTGCCGTGCAAATCGAGGGACAGGTATAAATTTTTGCTCGAAACGTAATTATAAATGCATGTGTACAGAAAAATTGCATCAGGCTAAAACTTACACAGAAGAGCAGTACAATTCCATGAAAGTACTTGAAAGTTCAAGAACTGTGAAAACACGTTACAGTGCTTGAAAATTCAAGTGCTGTAAAAATACACAACAGTGCTTGAAAAATCAGGCGCTGTAATTTTATAGCATGGTGTTGTAAATTTACATAAGTGCTCGAAAAATGAGGTGCTTTAATTTTACAACACAGTGTTGTAAATTCACATAGATGCTTGAAAAATGAAGTGTTGTAATTTTACAACACAGTGTTGTGAATTTACATAGGTACTTGAAAATGATGTGCTGTAATTTTACAACACGGTGCTGTAAATTTACAGCACATGTGCTGTTGTGCCACCGTGCCATCGTGCCAACTATTTACAACACGGTGTTGTAAATTTACAACACAGTGCTTGAAAATTCAAAGTGCTTGAAATTTACAGCACAGGTGTTGGCGTTATGATTACCAGCACACTGTGCTGTAATTTAGCATGGTTTTTTCTTATAGTGTACATGTCATGAGGCTGATTTACTCGAGACACATGCTCTTCCATAATTGTTTCTCGATGATAGACTTCTCCTCTTTTCTCCATAGAAAGTGTAGAATCTTTTATACCATCGAAAAAAATACTCCAGACATACTTTCTTCATTCTTGTCTTGCAGATTTTTGCGGGTTTCCCGTCTTTCTCATGTAACCTTGCTTGCATCCATAACATTTGGCATCATATCTTCAGATATTATACCCACGTCCTTCAATACCGCTGAAGCAATCATTGCTGCTAACCTGTCAGAAACCGCATACTGATCACAAGCCTTTGGAAATGTAGGCAAGCTAACTCATGTTTGCGAGGTGTTGTTTTTTTCCCTGGTAGATGTAATCAGGATCAGTTACCTTATGAAAGTTATTGTCCGAAATTTCTTCTTCATCAAAATTTTTCGCTGAATACTTATAATCGATTTTTGACTTTTTTTTTCAAGACGACTTGCTTCCAAAGATTTTCTTTCATTTTCCCGCATCATTCTTATAGTTTCAATCTTAATACCGCCAAGAAATGTTTCGTTCGCCACTCTGGTCCTTCAGAAAAGCCTGTTCTTTTATGGGAACTTTACGAGAACGTTCCCATTTGCACTTATCAGATTAGCATTTGCAAGCAGCAATATCAATATATTTGCAAGCAGCTTTTTACACTCAGCTAAAAAACTATTAACTTTTTGCTGGACAGTCTCGCTCTGTTTTCTCTTACTGCTAAACTATTTCTTAAGGTTTTGATATTTATTGCGAAATGATCGAATCATTTGAAGAATTCTTTCTCTAGAAAAAATTGGAATTGAGGCACGATTCCAAATTAACTCTAATCTATCGGCCATGATTACAGAACTTTCGCTGACTGTTGATTCCTTAGATTTCTTATCATGTTTCAAGTTATTCTCTACAAATAAATGAAACCGCATAGTTTCTTCGTATGTGAGCAACATATTATCACCTAACTGCTTTGGTTTTCCAAGAATCAGGTCTTCAACATCACCTCTAGTTTTCACATTCAAATTCATGCTGAAATGCAATATGAAAGAAGGAATAAAATGCTGTGTTGCCTTCTAAATAAATTCACTTTTAGCTAAACAGCTTTTAATATCTAGAAATAGAATTCACAAATACACAAAACGAGTTGCGAGATGATCTCACAGCAATAATTTCCTTTCAAAAGTAAATACATTGCGTGGTGAAAAATACCATCAGCGCCACTTGGTTCTGATTAAAAAGGAAAATTTCGCTCTGTTTGTTCTTATTTGTTCTTCTCACGGGACCCTCAATATATATTTTAATACTTTATTTAAATATGGTTATTTGTGTAAATGAGCAATGGAAATTTTTCCTTCATGCAATTTTTTGTTTAAAAAAATTATTTTTTTTAAACCTTTTTTGTTCGCTTTAGTGGACCTTCAAGATATTTCCCGACAATTCTAAAATTTTGTACAGTCATCGAACAGCATGTAATCCAGCTATTTTTTGCTATTGTATATTATAAATCATAGTTTTTTTGTATTTTATAAATAATATTAAAATACTCTGTTTTTCGAATTTTTGTGACATTTTGGTGCAATAATGGACCCTCAAGATATATTTCAAAAATTTTGAAATTCTGCATTTTTCTTATTCAATACAAAACACAACTTTTGGTCGCTATTGGATTTTGAAATTAAAAAAAAAAGTTTTTTTCACTGCACCCTATTGAGCACCCAGTCTGTGAGTAGAGCTCTCTGAGTGAGTACGCTTGCATTGTTCTGTGATAGAAGCAGTGTTTTGGCTTGCTTGTCGTCGAAGCTGTTTGCTGTTTTTAAAGTGCTGCCGGGGAGTAGACAAGGGGGGGGGGTCATAAACCCCATGAGGAATTTTTTGCCATACAAAATGTATATTCTTCACTCCCTTATCACACACATGTATGCATATATGTGAGTTGCAGTAGTCGTAACCCCCCCCCCCCCCTATGAAAAATTTCTGGCTACGCGTCTAGCTGTGTGTAAATTCTTGATTGCTGAGTTTTGAGAAACTGTTAGTGTTATCTCTCGTATATTTTCACTGAATTTTTGCCTGTGAAAGTGTTTTATTTTGTGTGAGAAATACAGCATTTGTGAGAGCTTTAGATCTAAGCAGACTGTTAAAAGCACATTACTGTCTGATCGTGCTTGTGAATTTTGTACAGCTGATTCTTCTACTAAGTTCTAGAAGCAATAAAGTGTTCCATCCTGACAAATGGACTCTTTACTAGAACTTTCTACACCAACTTTACTTTAGAACGACGAATCGAGGAAACTAGCAAAGTATTCTGCAACAATATAATTGTCCCCACTATCTCTTGTTACAATCGATATTTTGAAGTCATCGCTCGATTACAATGAAATGTGTTGAGGTTTTACTCAGTAAAATAAGAATAAAATTATGATACAGTGATAAGTAATTATGCTTTACCTGTTGGCCATTGGAAGCAAAAACTTATCGAAGCGACATTTTACTCTGGAGAGAGAGAGTGGGGGGGGGGAGAAATCCACCATAGCATGCACGCAGATAGCTGGTTTCTTTGCGATTTCAGTCCTTGAATTATTAGAGGGTTCTTGACTATTTATAGGAACATTTTCATGCATTAAATATGAAATGTTACAGTTGACCCTTGTTACTTTTGATCCAAACCTCTGCTACCTCCTTTCATTCTTATTATAAAAAGCATTTTAAAAATTATTGGCAACCGGGTGTGTCTTCGTAAAAAAATTATTTTATGGACTTAATAAACATATGTTATAGCTCGGATAAAAAATGTAGATAAACTGTTTAAAAATATCTTGAATGGTATCTTTTGTACTATGAATAAAATGTGTACATTGTAAATTATTTCAGAAGCATTTCGGTCTGAATTAGAAATATTATCAAATATTTTCCCCCTTTAAAATCATTAAGATTATAGAAGAACATGCTTTATGATGTTTTGGGTAACTGGGTAGCATAACTGAAGTAACATAAGAACCATTTTTTTTAGAGTGATGTTTTTTAAATTCTTGAAAACATGTTTTGCATTCAGAGCTTGATCATTGGAAACGGAAAATTAATACTGAGTGTTATGAAAACCAAGGTCATGCCTCCACCAGATGGAGTTAGGGGTACTATGATTGTCCCTTTTCGCCCCCATCCTTTGGGGCTGGGGAAAACTCTTCAGAGAGCATCCAGAGTTCGGACCGAGAGGTCTATGTTGAGCCCGCAAACTGCATTTTTAGAAAGGCGGTGCCTCAAAATTATTTTCAAGAAAAATGTTTTGTATATATTTTTAAACAGTGTACATAAGTCGTGTAAATAAAATTTTAGTTAGCCAAGACAAATGGCGACCCGGCTTTTCTTCACCCATTCTTACAGGACCCAGAGCACTCCTTCCACCGCAATTCGAGAGAAAGAGGTAAGTGACCTCTTTTAAATAATTCAAAGAATTATTGATAATTTTTACCCTCTCCGACCCGGACGGTGTCCGGCTTAACCGGAGATCTCTTACTGTGTTTTTGTTACATAGTAAAGTGGCGAGCCTGCCAGGATTTTGTTAGTGTTTTGGAAATTTTTAGTAATGGAAAAATTAGTAAAATTACGAGCGCCGGTGAGAAGCAATTTCACCAAAACCACAAATGCTCTGAAAGAAGAGCTTGCTAATGAATTTGTGGATAAAGGCGCTCTGAGCGACAAACTCACTAAATTGGTAAATTTAAAGGAAGAGCTATCCAATTTAGATAGCAAGATTCTTGATGCACTTCTGGACAAAAAAGATGTAACAGACGAGGAAATTTCGAAAGAGTATGAGAGCGCGGAAGAATATTCCGACTTGTTTATAACTATGAAAAGACTAGCGGATAGTAAGTTAGAAAATTCTAACAGAACTAATTCTGTAGCGGGTACCGTTTCGAATAGATCGAGCTATAGGCTCCCCGAAATAGAACTAAAAAGATTCGATGGTCAATTGATAAATTATCTCCCATTCTGGGCTCAATTCAAACAAATTCATGATAACGATGAACTGAGTGAAGTGAATAAATTCCATTATTTATATCAAGCCATGCAACCAGGAACAAAAGCTCGAGAATTTATTGAGGGCTACCCGGCTACGAAAGAAAATTATCAAAAGGCAATTTTGGCGTTAGAACAGCGTTTTGGGAGAAAAGAGCTCTTAACGGAGGTTTATGTTAGAGAACTACTTAAGCTAATAATTAGTAATGTAGGAAATAGCAGAGAAAAATTGTCTTTAGGCAAACTTGTTGACAAAATTGAAGCTCATTCAAGAGCATTAGAGTCAATGGGGGTGGATTCAGAAGCGAACGCTGCCTGGCTATTTCCTCTGGTCGAAAGCTGCGTATCAGAAGATATTTTACGAGCTTGGCAGAGACATTCTCTCTCTTCTACCCACAGCGTATCGAATTACCCTCACGCTTCCCCCTTTGCGGGAGAAAACTTTCACTCTGTAGTAGAAAATGATCCAGTCCCCCCTAAAAGCCACCATTCACATACCAATTCGTCTGTCAAACAATTAGTTACGGGCGATTTTTATGACCGGGGTGGGAGTTTTTTATGACCGGGATAGCAATAAATAACTGACTTTCCACGCCTTCATCATTTGCCCACACGATCAAACATTTCACAGTTTGCGTTCAGACTTGGCACGGAATGGCGATGGATACAGCGATTGCGTTAGTTGGCATCGTGCTTTCTGAAAAAAATAGCGAGAAAAAGCGAAAAGCTAGAAAAAAAAATTTGGGAAAAAAAGTGGCTAAAAGAAAGAGAGAATTTATCCCATATAAAATTATTAGAAAATTTACGATTTTCGCCTGAAGATTTTCACAATTATCTGCGAATGAACGAGGAGACCTATATGGAGCTCTTGAAACTTGTTGCGCCCATTATTAAAAGGAGCAACACCCTTCTTCCTTCTGCTTTCTGTAGTCGGACATTTTTTCTTCTCAAAATAAACACCTTTACGACCAAAAATTTCTTTGCAACTGTCTTTACAAAGTCTCCAGTGAAAGTGACAAGACAGTTCCGTATTTGCATATCAATTTCCGGTTCTTCCATCAACAATAGAGCACTCACTGGGCCTATCGCCTATATCGAGTTCTGTTTTATTGCACCTCAGTCGAAAGTCATTGAGAATAGACAAGAAATAGGAGATATTTATGGGTCTCAATCGGCGGTTTCTAGAGCTACAGATAAGAAGGGTTGGTTCATTCTTTGAGGAAACTTGCCGCCTTGAACGTACTAATGAATTTTCCCAAGGGTACAAGTATCTTCGATAGATCAGTTGAAGTCAAAGAACACAAAGCGAAAAAGGTTTCTTCCTATGTGAATACATTTGGAGGAGGAGAAGTGTCCATCAGGAAAAAAAAAAAAAAAAAACTAAAGAAAAAACCGCTCAAACTTTGATTATGCACACGGAGTGAACAATTACGAAAAGCAAACAAAAATTTATTTTGGATATATCTGCAAAACTGACTTTAGCTTTATCTTTCTTAAAAATCTAAGACTTCCTTAATCTAAATTTACCATACTTTTTTAATCTAAAGGGATATTGACCGAATATTAATTGCTAGAATAAGAAAGCTAAATTGGGGGTGGGGGAGGAAAATACACTGTATACATTTCACGCTGATCCAGTAAATTTGAAGTCACTATGTAAGTTCTTTATTTGATCTAATGATTTGGTGATCCTCAACAGGTAGATCACCAAAACTTAAATATTATTTGTGACATGTGTGGATCTCTATTTCTTCCAAATTGGAGAGCTGTAAAACTGTGCACTTTCATATAAAGATAAATTAAAAAATTAAGAACGCAAACATTCTACTCAAACTGTTCGGTAATGGCTTTTTTTTTTCTTTCTTTTGTAAATGCATATTATATACAGATACATAAGTAAAATTATGGCATCATTTTAACTTAACATTTTAACATTTTATGAATAGCAGTGAACAGCATAGAAAAATTTATTTTATTGCACACAAAATCCTGAAGAGAAACTTTCAGTCCTTACAATTTATTTATTTATAAGAATATTCACGTACAATTTTTTTTCGATTAGTTTTTTATTCTACATTTACCGATTAACATTAGTATAGGCAATAAATTTTAATGCTTGCTGCATATAATTTGAAAGTCTGCTTTTAAGTTACATTATTTTATAAACTTTAAAAAACAAGATAATAAAACCACACAGTGATGAAAAAGCATAGTATACTCTTAAATAAATAGAATAAATAATTATATAATTGCACCTTTAGCCACCGAATCGTAAATGATTCTGTAAGACATATCCCAAGAAACAAAGATATAATGTTTTATTTTTTTATTTTATCCAGTGAACTATGTATAATAATTACTCATTTATATGAAATTTAAAACTTAAGATTTATATTCCAGCATTTTTTAAAATTATATGTATGCATGTATTTGTGTGGGTACATTTAATAGTGGATACCCATAAAAGGTGGGGTAGAGACTCAAAGAACCCTCTCGTTAAGTCGTCGGTGTAGTGAATATTTTTTACAACATAATGAACTCTATTAATTACAGAAATGAAAGACCAAGGTAAGTTCCCGCTTTTTACCAAAAGCACTAATACGGGCGTCCATACATTTAATAAGAGTGCAATCCAGACATTTTTTCAGAGGGGTGCCTCCCCCGCCCTACAAGCGGATTTGCTTTTGATTTAAAATTAATTTGATCAATTATTGTACAACTACTGACAAAATAGGCCACGTTAAAAAAAAATCGCCACTAAGTCGTTGAATTGCTATATCTGGCTAAACTAGCAACCTTTTAGAGCGGGTGCCTTTGAAGTGTCCGACTGGTCGAACGCAAAATTGTCAAACATCCGATCTGACCCCTTGAACCAAAACATTCCCACTTTAGCCACAAATTGAGATTTATGGCCAAATACCCGCTGCTCCGGTGACGAAAATCCCCCCACCACTAATAGCTTTCACGGCCGGTCGTACGATCGGTTTGTACATGAATGTGGCCCTTTACTGGAACCCGTTTCCCCTCTAGTTCGCCTCGCCTGGCAGTCTGTATTCGAAGTTCGAAGCTGCTCGATCCGAAACATCTTCGGATCGAGTAGTAACGATATCAACCGAAAAGTAACAATTCGTTACTTCGAGTCTCAGTGATTATCCGTATCTTAGTACCGAATACATGCGGTTTGCTTCAGCTCTACTGTACTATGATCAATTTAACGCAGTCAGTATGAAAAGGCATGTCAGTGAGAAATGTGCAATGCCTGAACATCAAGTTTTGCTTCAAATTAGGCGAAACGGCGACGGAGACACATGAAATGGTAATGAAAGTGCACATTCTGGAAGCCGTGAGTAAAAGTGTGCTTTTGAGGGTTTTAATGTATTAGAGTCGAAAAGGAAACTGTCGAAGATAAGCCTCTTGAGCAAATTGTACATCCTCCATATTCTCCAGATCTAGAACATGCAGACTTCTTCTTCCTCCCCAAAAAACTTTTGAAAGGCCTAAGCATTGCCGACGTGTGGCAATGACAACAGATCCAACAGCATGTGATAACGGTGCTTTGAGCGATTCCAAAAAAAAAAAAGCATTTCTGAGAGTTTCCAGCAACTATACAACTGATGTCCAAAGAGTGTTCCAGCTAATGGTGATTACTTTGAAAGCCAGTAAAGGTATTTTGCTTGTAACACTTGCTTCCTTTATTTTATGACACCATTCACCGAAATTTTCTGACACACCTTGTATTTACACTGAGTAGCAAAATTATAGTATGACTACTATCGGCAGGGTTGTTAAATGCGTGTTTCTTTTTTTTTTCTTCTTTTTTCTTTCTTTCTTTTTTTTTTTTTTTTAACCCAGTAAAAGCTAACCTACTGCGTTTCTGGGTTTTTATTCGGGTATATCAAGGGAATGGATGAGGGTTCAGAATGTTTGAAAAAGTTTTGCTTGCAACTAAATAAACCTTAAAACAAATTGACTAACAATAATCCATTATAAGTTAGAACAATTCTTAAATCAATTATAATAATTATAATAATCAATTATAGATAAAAAAATATACACATTTATAATAATAATAATAATCTTTGATTTTACATCAATTATCACTAATTTTAGTAACATTATTATTAACAATAAAACTAAAATACTGTACTACAGAGGGTGTTTACACATTTTTAGAACGATTTCGATAAAGAATTTTAAAAAAGTAAATGTTTCAGAATAAAACTTTTTGGCAACAGCTTATTATTTGAAATGAGAAATATCGTCTGCTACTTTTAAATTTATTCTAAATTCAAAATGCCATATGTGCACAAGCTGTGGATTGAAGGATATGTTTTTGCGCTTTCCGAAGAGAAATATTCTTATTCCATAATTCAAAAACGTTGTGAAATGCATGGTATTAAAATTTCTAAGTGCAAAATAAGCAACATTATAAATCGGCAAAGTAAAAACCGTCAATCATTGTTTCTAAAAAGAAGCCTCAAACCGAATATCCGAAAAAGGTGCCTACTGTTTCAAACGTTTCTAAAGTGAAATCGTTGGTAACAAAATAAAATCCGCCAACACAGAGATCAATTGCAAAGTCTTTACATACATCTGTAGCAACAATAAATAAAATAATAAACCAAGATTTACAACTTAAAAAAGCTAAAAAACATAATTTTCACCAGCTTTTGCCGAGACATGTGGATGAACACAAGTCATATTTCGAAAACTACCACTGCATTCATTGAAAAAATGAAGACTGATATAGGTATTGACTACATACCTTTTCAATATATTCCTGCGAAGTCCCCTGACGTTTCAGCTATGGACTATTGTGCCTTTGGTCTGTTAAAAAGAGTTCTTTCTAAACGCAAACCCACAACGATATATGCACTCTGGAAATTAGTGGAAGAGGAATGGAAAGCAATACCCCTGGAAATTTTACGAAAAGCTCTTCTATCATGGAAATCACGATGCAGACTTACAGTCCAGAAAAAAGCTATCAGATCGAACATTTAAAAAAATAGTCTTTACATTTTAAACATTAATTAAACGGCCCCGAAATCGTTCTAAAAATGTGTAAACACCCTCTGTAGTGCTTCTGAATCAGAACTTTAAAACTAAGATTTGTTATGGATAAAAAAAATCCCCATTCATTTTAATTCATGTGATAGGCATTAAAGTTTTCTCTAGAAACATTCTGAGCTTTCATCTAGGGGAGGGGGGTATAAATTTTACAGCTGGTAGTAGATGTGTTTTGACAGTTCAGCGGCAATCCATTTCGGTTGCAGCCAGCAGCTCCCAGTCACCCCCAGCTCACTTCGCAGCCGCAGCTCGCCGCAACTCCCAGGCAGTTGATTGCGCAATCGTTAGAGGGGAGAATTTTTTCCACAAGTAATCGATAAGGGAACTTAGAAAAAATTTCGCGGTGTTGGGTGGATTTGAACTAGGAATGTGTAAAAGAATTTACAAGCTAATGATCGCCGGCTATTACTATTAGGCTGCAAGCTCTTTAGGTAGAAACGGTTTAATCATGCAAACTTTTTAATGAATAGTAGAAATAATTGCGTTTAATGTTAGGATAAGGGACTTAAAAGATATTTAGGGCGATTGAGATAAGATAGTAAAGGTGATAACCATTCTTTTAGCTTTAGATTTTTTCAGATAACTAGAAAGAGTTACATTTTGGTGTCTACTATATTAAAAGATAAATGAGTTTTAGACTTTTTTTTTTAATAATCCTTAAGGTAAAATTCTGTTTGAAAATGAAACTTTGAAAAATATTTTAGCGAAAACGAAATCTACTGTATGGATTTGCCCCTAAAAGTTAACTTCACGGCACACCCGTTGACTTAACAGATATGCTGTAAAAATATATTCTTCTATTAGTGTAAAAATATTAAGTCTCACCCACCACCCGGTTCTATCATGCAAACCTTTTACAGAATAGTAGAAATAATTATGTTTAATGCTAGGATTAGGAGACTTTGCGAATTTTTTAGCGATAAAATGGTATTGCCTATATCTTTAAACCTTTAAAGCAAGTATTAGTATTCATGGACTTTTAAAATCCTATGGTATTGAGGATAAAAATTAAAGTTAGGTTTTCTTTAGTTGAATGACATGTTTTATGCAAACTTTTTACAGAATAGTAACAATAATTGTGTTTAATGTTAGGATAAGAAAACTTTGCGAATTTTTTAGTGATAATATGGTATTGACTATAAACCTTTTAAGCTATTGATAAATTTTAAAAATCCTACAGTATTGAAAATAAAATGTGGTTTTATACTAACAGATTAGAAATCGCGGTTATATGGTTATGCATTTAGAACATTAGGATAAAATTAGTTACAAGCGCGTAAATACAATTGCAGTTTTAGATCAAACTATCAGGCTGTAAAAGACATACGAGTTAAGGTATCAGAAAATAAGATGGTCTTACTTACTTGAAAGCATACCTTGCTGAATCTTCTACTGCGTTTCTTGAATAACGGTAAAAACGCTAGCAGATCAGGAAAACAGAGTAAAAATTTAAAATATTTTA
>JAWZYV010018892.1:0-26547 GCA_038373885.1 Cheiracanthium punctorium
TATATTTATTTTGTGCTGTCCTGTTCGTGGTTATTAATTATTTAAAAAAAAAAATAATGTGTTCTATTTGTTTTGTTTTGTTCTGTTTTCTCTTTTTGTGTGTGTGTGTTTGTATTCGTGTGTTCCTTTTTTTTATTTATTTATTCCTTTTTTATTTCTGTATTTTTGTGCTTCTTTCCTTTCCCTTATTTGATTTATATTTTTTTCTCCCCTCTCCGTGGTTTTGTTCGACTTTTCTTTGCCCCTTGTGGCAACATCTTGCTTGTTTTATCTCTTTTCAGTTCCCGGTGTTGCTTGCAACGAAGGGCTTGGACTGAAGAAGGCCAAAACAATTTTTGGCTGAAACGTACGTATCCTCTTACCTTTAACATCTTATGTGTGATTTTTACAAAGTTTTTTATTTACTTTATTGTTTAACACCAGTATTTTGAGTGTTTTTTTTTTTCGTCGTTTTTAAATGTGTATACTGTAAAATCCCGATTATAAGCCCCTCTTCCGCAGGGGAGGGGGGACTTACAATCGGGGAGAAGGCCTTATGATTGCCCCCGCATCCACCTCTCGACGATGACATTACAGCTCCTGTTTGTGCTTACATGACAATTCGTAGCAGTATCCGTCGCCGAGAATGCATTTTGTCCTCTTTCCAAACAAATGGGGTGGGGGTAGTGAGGGCTTATAATCAGGATTTTACGGTAATTTATTGCTATACATATATGTATTGTTTGAGTATGCTTAAATTATTCACCTTCGATAACTGATAAGTTGATTTACTATTGAAAAAAATACTTGATCTAAAGTTTATCTCTTCATTTTAATGTCTATTTATGCATCATTAAATATTCAACTCTTGCTAAATTTGCAAAAGAGAAATGCGAACAATGACTAATCTTCAAAATCCTATAATTCACACAACCTTTGGGCAATTTTTTTGCAGATTAGATGGAGATGACTGTAATCATTTTCTTTTTGATTAATTTTTAGTTAAATAAATTGATAAATAAAACATGAGAATAATGCTAGTGCAAACTAAAGCTTCCCAAATGTCAGATTTCAGAGGTTATTCTAACCTCCTCTCCTTGGTTATCCCTTTAATGCGCAGGGCGTGTTTCTGCTCTGGGAACACCAAACTCTGACGTTTTGACTGTTGCCAGTCACGAAGAGTAGATTTGATTTCTATAAAAATAGTTGCGTGCGGGTGACATAGCTCCACGAGAATCCTTTACTTTTTAGCACGTCATTTCCCGTAAAAAAGGGTCACGATTATTTTTAATAGCACTGACATCTGCTGAAAAATGGAAGAATGCAAGGAACAGCTGGATACACTGCCCAATGCTGAAAAAAGGGCAGCCGTTGCCGACTTAACGACCAGCAAGATGGCAGATGATCGAAATGTTCATCGCGTGCCACAGATCTAGAGAGCCTTTTTGACGACAGCTGACTGTGCTCCGCCATCTTGCTGGTAGTTAAGTCGAGCGATGGCAACGGCTGTCCTTTTTCCAGCATTGGGAAAGGGTTGCGCCTCAAAGGGTTATGCCAGTATTCTGGACATGATATTTCTCTGGATTATGGGCAAAAGATTTTACATTTTCTATTAAAGTGCTAGCCCGGACAAAAAGTTTTGCTTTTTCAAAAGTTACAGTTTAAAAAAAAAGTTTTTTCTTCGTTGACTTTTTTACAGTTTTGTTTGATAAGTTTTTGTCGTCCTGTTAGTTTTCTGAATGTTTATATTTTCGTGATGTAATACTGTGCATTGGTGATAAGTGTTCTAAACATGCATAGTGAATAAATCAGTAAATATTACATTTATAAATGGCTTTTCAATGATAAAACTATTTTTTTTTAAGTTTTTTGTACACAGCATCACCATACGATTTTTTAAAAATGTGTCCCCTTATAAAATGTGTTTCATAAAAAATAACTGCATGCCATTAAAAAATTCTTTCTAGCAGTAGTGTAATGTTTATATCAATAGATTAAAATACTGCTACTGATCAAACAATTTAAAGCATGCAGTGTAACACTCATTTTAAGTTGTCTGTTTTTTAAATAATAATAATCAAATTTATTTTTTTTTTAAATTTCCCTTTTGTGCTTTTTGTTGGGAGGGGGATGGCACTGCATAATACAAAAGTCTACAAAATCAATACAAATATTAAATTAAAATTTCCTTTTCCTAATACTACTAATTTTGCAGAACTGATGCACAATGAGATATTTTAGTGATATGGAAGCCTGCAAAACATACAAAAACACGTATTTTTTGTAATAAAAAAATCTGCAAAGCTAATACAAAGATACATATTCATTTGTGACTCAAAGGTAATTTTTGTTCGATACGAAATCCATAAACCTCTGTAGCATTACTGGTTGCACCCACTTAAAAATTATTTTATAAATAATATATTTTATAAATCTTATAAATAAAAATGAAATTCTGTTTGTTTGTTTGTTTGTTTGTGGATTTGATTCGTATACAAATCCACAAAAATGGACCTATCGGCCTGAAATTTAGCACAGATATGTATAATAATATAGAATAAATCGTAGTCCACTTTAAAACTTTGAAAGTCCACCCGTTCCTGGAATTTAAGAGATTTTTTATGCTCTCCACGCAAAAAACTTTCCGTAATTGTAACCCCTGTAGTGAAATAAGGATCGTGGTTGCCATGTGTGGCGATTTTGCCGAATAAAATGTTTTAAATTCTCAAAGTAAAAATAAAAGAATAATAATGATTTTCTTTTTTTTTTTGTTAGTTTATATTCGTAAGGTTATTTTTTTTTTAAATTATAATATCGTGTGCATGGGAAATCGTAGCAGGAATGAAATGTTTTATACGCAAAACAATAAGAATTGAAGATTTCCGAGGCTAATAGGTAATTTTTTTTAGTTTGGCGAAAAAATAAAATGGCTCAAATGCCGATTTTGAGAAAGTGATTTCTAGAGGTTTGCATAGATTTCGGCTTGGCACAATTTATTGAGAGCTTAAGGAAATAGATTTCTGAAAACAAGTGTAAAGGTTTTATTAGAATACAGCGTTAAATTTTAATGATCCGTGAAGAAATAATGCAGTTGTTAAGGGATTTCAAGCAATCTGTCTACAGAATTCTCGCCAAATGAGTACATTGATTTAAGTTGGGGGAATTCTGCCAAATTTCAGAAAATTGAAATCTTCTCATTTACTACATCGGAGTAACGATGAATAAAACACGTTATAGTTGATAATTTTAAAAATTTTGGCTGTATTAAGGGATTCCACTTTTGAAATAAAGGCTTGCTTTACTTTTTCGCTGTCGAACCATTTCCCATATTGATTGCTGCTAAGTCAATGCTTCGAATGATTTCCTGAAAAAACGCTTGCACAATGGCGTATGTTGGCACTTTGGCGAGGCTTAGATTTGAAACTGGATTTTATTTGAGACTGGGATATATAATGACACTGGTTATAGATAAAAATGAATGTTGGTATGTGTGTATGAGGTTGAAAAACTCCAGCACCGTTGCATCATGAAATTTGGTTCACCTAAGTCTTTTATCATGGAGATGCTTTTTATGCTATCCGATTCCTCTAACTTGCCACCAGGTGGCGCAGCAGAACGTCAAATTCTATTCCGTTTAGCCGTTTACTATGCGAATATCGTCCAACCGATTTCGATGAAATTTAGTACATGCGGATATTAGAACACGGAGAATATTTTTCAGTATCCATTTTGCTGTAACTTGCCACTAAATGGCGCTGCAATGCATCAACTTCTATACCGTTCGACTGATCGGCATAAAATTTCTTATACTTACACATTTCAGCACGAAGAATATATTCTAACTGTGTTCCTTTTGATGTTACTCACCACTAGATGGCACTGCAATGCATTATTATTTTAACTCGCCACTAGATGACGCTGCAGCAGGCCAAATTCTTGACCATTCAAACGGTCGCTATGAAAATCAGTATACCTAGTTATTTGAACAATGAGAATATTTTGGCATTATCCATTTTACTATAACTCGCCACTTGACGGCACAGTAGCAAATCATTACTTTAATTAACCACTAGATGGCGCTGCAGTGTATCACTTCTTGACTGTGCAACTGATCGCTATGAAAATTGTTATACATAGATATTTGAACACGGGAAAGAGTTTCGCGTTAGATGTCGCGTCAACACATGAACTTCAGGGCTGTCCAGCCGATCGTCCTGAAATTTCGTATTCATCGATATCTGAATGCGAAGAATATTTTCGCCGTATCCGTTTTGCTAAAACTCGCCACTAGATTGCGCTACGCCGCATGGCCTTCTGCGCCGTACATACGATTGCCTTGAAATCCGGTATGCATGGTTATAGAACACAATATAATGCGATATCCATTTTGCTACATCTCTTTATTACAATGAATAGTAATCACCACAAATCGTAATATCAAAAAGTCCATTCATTCCCGTGCGAAGAACGGGTACTTTAGCTAGTATATAATATAAATAATAAAAAAAATTTGGTGGCAAGGCATAACGTAAGTGAAAAGGCTCTATATTTATTATTTGGGACTCAGTTTCTCAATAGAAATTTTTTTTTTACAAATTGCAAAAAATATTTTTTTTTTTCCTTTGCCAGTGATCTAGTAATTTCTGGCCAATTGTCATTTTAATACGCACCTATAAGATGTCTGTGTTGTGAAACAATGACACCATTATGGATTGACATTAATCATTGAATTAATTGACATAATTCAAATTTCCCATGTTGGAGACGATTTTTCGAGCTTGCAATGTGATATTTACTGCACATACAGAAAGTCTTTTTTCTCTCTATTCGGAAATGCATTTAAGTTGATTCATATATTCTAATTCATGTTAGAGTACAATTTAACTTTTCTTCAGTTTTGATTTTGGCATACATTCTAAAGTAGTATTCTCCGACCCAAAAGCATAATGAAGATGCAAGAGAACATGCAGAAAGAATAATGAAAATCTGCCTCTGGGCTTGTTTAAATGCTGAAACGGAAACATAGAATGATGACAATTATATCAAGTTAGGCACAAAGAAAATTTTCTTATCAATGTTCAACTTTCATTGTACATTATAATAATTTAAACAGAAGATATCGTTTGTTCTTGCTATGTATATTGTGATTATTTAGGAAACTGAAATGTTATTTTCTTTTGTTACAGTCCAACAGGGCCGTAACCAGAGAGGGGGCTACGGGGGCTGAGCCCTACCTAGCCGGCTTTCAGCCCCCCCTAAGATTTTCAATTTTTTTTTGTAAATTTACAAATAAATACGAAATTCTAGAAACGACTGATTTTTAACAATCGCTAAATTTTACATCATAAAAAATACCCATTGTTTTGGGAGAATTTCTCATCACAATGGCCAGATTTCTATACATACGGTTAATTATTTTGCTGCTCTTGGCTGCATGTTGGCTGCATCGCTCTTGGCTATATTCTTTGATGTAGAATCGGTTTTCGGATTTTTCCGAGTACACGAAACTGCCGGCTTCCTTTTAATTTCCTTACAATTTTATCTTTACAATTATATATTTAAAATGAAAAAAAAATGCACTTTTCAGTAAATTTTTAATTTACTGAATTTAATTGTTGTTGTTGTTTAATTGTTAACATTTTTTTTTTATTTTACAGAGTTTATTATTATTATTATTGGATAGCATTTAATGGATTGCAAAAGGCACAATTAACTAGTAACTACGCAGGCCCGTAGTCAGGGGGGCGCTGAAGGGTGATCAGCACCCCCTGGAAAAATTTGAGTGCCCTCTAGACGTCTCATAATTTTTCACGAATTTTTAACGAAATTTCAAACGTGGAAGAATTTGACTTTTATCGAGACGACCTTAAATATTGTTGCAGAATACTCTGTTAATTCCTCTGTTCGTCTTTCTAAAGTCCAGTTGATGTAGAAAGTTCTAGTAAAGGGTCCACTAGTCAGGATGGAACACAAACTTTATTGCTTCTAGAACTTCATCGAATAATCAGTTGTACAAAATTCACAAGCACAATCAGTCAGTAACGTGCTGATAACAGTCCGCTTAGTACAAAAGCGTTCACAAATGCTGTATTTCTCACACAAAATAAAACACTTCCACAGGCATGAATTCAGTGGAAACGTACGAGGGTAATAGTACACTGTGCTTCAAGACTCAGCAATGAAGAATTTACACACATCACTTAAAAACCAGCTTTGAAAATCAAGCAAAATATAGCACAATTTGCAGCGTAATGAAGCAAATTCACTCAACGAGAGCTCGATGAACACTGAACTGGGGAGTCTGTTATGTCTGTATTTATAGGTGACGCAGAAGCTACAAGGAGCATCTAGAAGAATGTATCTCCCGAAGATTCCACGTAAAACTGGACTTTTGATTACGTCATAAAAATGTAGCTGAATCATTAGGCTATTGTGTGGTTTTAATGCAGAAAAAACAACTTTAAAGGCCCCATTCGAAAAATAGCGCGAAATGTCGCCAAGCTTGTCGACTTTTTTGGCGAAATATCACCAAATTTGGCGCCAAAAGTAAGTCCCCAAAAGTGAGGTTAGTGAAGTTCTAACATCAATATTTCTCGAGATTTCTGGAAAACCCCATAGAAACCAATAGAAAAACATTAAACTCCACATCTCGCATTCAAGTTAACCGATTTTGATGCAATAAAATGCAAAATTTTATTATTTAACGCGTAGAACACGAATTTTAAACCCAAAAACAGCGGGTTGCCCCGAAAATTCGTAACAATATTTAAAAACATTAGGGATTAAAATCCCCGCACCCGAAAAAATAATCGTAGTCAAAAATTTCTTTAAAAAAATTAAGTGTGCTGACTACGGATAAGTTTGCTGGAATATGCAAGCAAAAAATTGCTTTTTCGGACTCCTTGCTGCTGTGAGAACTTTTGGCTGTAGTACAGCATTGTGCGAGTCAATATTTTCTGTACTTACAAGACTGAACAGACAACAAGGACAATCTATGTGTCACAATAGACTTTCAAATTTAATACTTTTAGCTTTTGAAAAGCAGCGCGCAAAAATATAGATTTGAATATATTTTTCAAACATTTAAACGAAAAGAAGTACAGGCGGCTGCAACTGTACAAAAAGTGTTTAACTTTGTTAATAATAATTTATATTTGTAATAATTATAGCTATGTCGTAAATTCTAAATCTTGGACTCTTTTGTATAATTTTCGTTATATACCTTTTTTTTGGGGGGGGGGGCGGAGAATTTAATTTTTTTCAAAGTTTCTCTTAAGAATTAATTTGATCAAAAGAAATATAGAATTTTTAAAATTATTCAAAATATTTAGATCTGTTATTCATAGGAAATCATCAACTATATTATATTTTGTAGTGAAATTATAAGTAGATTTAAATGTTAAGGACGTTATGTTTTTAATTGGAATTTGTTTTCGGATTTGTAAATTTTCTGCTGTTATGTGATAAATTTTACAGTGCATTGAAAAATGTACAGCTGCGGAAAAAAAGGCTCACTTGTACTTTTTTCGGCCGTCGTTCGTCGTACAGCAAAGTTACAGATACCAATCATTTACGATTGACGTACGCTTTAATTTACTATGCATAAAAATTGCGTAAGGGACCATGTACATACTAAAATTCGCACCAACTTTTCTTTTTCCCAATAGCAACCCCTATATTTCACTTCATATTTCAAAAATTTAGCTCATTTTAACCCCGAATACCAATTTTCAATAAATTTGAACTGAAAATGAGTGAGTTATGAAAAGCGACCAATGTGTTAAAATATTTTTTCATACTTTAATTCATATCTCATATAATAAGAAGCTTATTTTTATTCGTACTATAAGAACTAAACGACCCAAACGTAATTTACCGTTATTATGATTTTTAATAAAATATTAATATGAATTATGAATTACTAAATTAATATTAAAAAAATTATGAAAAGCGACCAAGGAAAATTTCGATGGAAATAGATGCAGAAAGTAATATTACATGGCCGTGCAAAATTTCAAATTTTTACGTTCGGTAGTTTAATTTATATTCACGAAAATATGTTATTTTCATGAGTTAAGGGGCCATATATAAATCTATTAAGTGGCAATTTTTTGAATATTGCTTAAAATAAACGTAAATTAGATTTCTTTTGTGCAAAAACATAGTAAAAAAAGCGGTATTAAAAAAATATCAAATTTTGAAAAAAATAAATTAGTGGTTTTTATAGTTTGATGGTGATTCTATAAAGCGTCTATTGTTGGATCCGCTACCATATCCCCCCAAATAAAATATTTTCCGGGTATAGAATTAGATGCAGTTGATGCATGTCTTCTAATACAACGTCCTGTTTCTGAAAAACTAACATCCTCAACATTCCAGGCATGAATTTGGCCTTCTTTAATATTGGAAACATTAGGTCTTCGGACTTCCCCATATTTTATCAAACATTCAGAAAACATTCAAAATCACGTTTTTCTGTCTAAATTTTCATCTGACTGTAAATTAAAATACCGCCAAAAGTCTAATAAGAATATTGCACATTGAAAACGATAATATTAAATGAAGAAAGTAAAATAACAAACACAGTGATAATATTGGGTAGGCAGAAGAGTAATTGTGTTTTTTACATGAAATTCAAACTAATAAATTTTCAATCATGAAACCATCCTTCAAGTTCGACCGTAGCTGAGTAACACTCATGCTTATAGTCAGAACAGCAGAGAACAGATTCTCACTCCTGGCAACATTTCACCTGTCTAAGAGAGCCTTCAAGAGAACTACTCAATAACAATTTCAAAATTAGAAAGATTTTTAAAATTGTGAGCAGTCGTTTTGCATTTTTCCTTTAAATCATGTGTACGAACCAAGGAAGTTATGAACTCACGGGTCATTTAGACCACTGACTAAATATTCTAATGTCTGCCCTTGATATTCTCAGTACAAAAAACTTTAAGAGAGATGACCACAATATTTTCCTTGAAACTAATATTTATTTCCTTTAACTCTAGCGAGCGAAATTAATGAAAGGCAAAAAGTTCGAAACCTACAAATGGTGTTTTTCAATTTGCAGAAAGTCCCTTAAAAACGCGCAAAAAATAATTCGCAATATCTCCGGAAATTATCGTCGAAAATTGGTAAAAATTTATATTTAGGGTAATTTGAATGTTTTCTTTCGTTTAATAAAGTCAAAATACAGCGTTGCCGTTGAGTTAAACGAAGTTGATGCAGAATGAAATATGAAGGCGGCCCCTTATGCAAATTAAATTAATAGTAAATTAAAGTATGCGTTATTTGCCAACGAATGGCATATATAAATTTGCCGTACAACGAACGACGGCGAAATAAAATGCTAGTGGGCCTTTTTTTCTCCGCAGCTGTGTATGTATATACTATACACACACAGAGAAACATACAGACGATTAAAACAGCAATATATTAATGACCAATATGTATAATAGAAAAAGGTTGTTACAATGCAAAATGGCATCATTCATCAATTTTGTATGTTCATTTAGATAGAGTAGGTCAGTCCAGTTCTTATTCTTGCAGATGCAGTTTGTATTGTAAATGAAATATATGTGTGCTTGTGTGTATATATGTGTGTGTGTGGGGTGGGTGCGTGTATGGGCACCCTCAGCAGAAGTTTGAGCGCCCTTTGTACTTCTGGTCTAGCTACGGCCCTGTAACTACGTCTTGTGAATTATTGTTGTACAAAAAATTACTCTAACCAACATCCAATACTGCATTCTCTCAAAATATCATTTGAATATTTTTAATGGAGTCTCAATGAAAAAATTATTAACATAATGAATGTTAAATATTTTAAAAACACGGTGTTTTTTGAAGCAAATACTCTAGAAAAAAAAAAGCGCAAATTGAACCCCCCCTTTCCGCCTACTAATACTTATGTTTGTTCCGCCCCCCCAAACTAGATTCAAAGCCCTACCTAACATTTCATCCTGGTTACGGCCCTGCAGTCCAATTCAGTATTCTTCAACGTCATTATCAGTAATCATTGCTATGGATATGAAAACCAGTAGTTCTTGTCCAAAAACATTTACTGGACATTCACATTTTGAAGAAGGTTCTTCCTGCTATGAAAGCAACTAAAGTCTTGAGTGCAATGTGTGTCATAAAACTTTCTCTGCTGTACACAACCTGAAGAAACATCTTAATATCTATCCTGGAGCGAAACCTTATGAATGTGATGTGTGCCAGAAAGCATTCTCTCAAAAATATCACTTGCGAGTGCATCTTCATATCCACACTGGGGAGAAACCTCATCTGTGCAACGTGTGTAAGAAAGCATTTGCCACAAAATGCAACTTGAATGCTCACCTTCGTTACCATACTGGCGATAAACCATATGAGTGTGATGCGTGTAAGAAGGCATTTTCTTGTAAAAGAAACTTGAATCGTCATCTTCGCATCCATACAGGAGAGAGACCTTATGAGTGTGATGTGTGCAAGAAAGCTTTCTCTGATAGAGGAAGCTTTGGAGTGCATCTGCGTTTCCATACAGGGGAGAAGCCTTACGTGTGTGATGTATGTCAAAAAGCATACTTTGACAGAAGAAGCTTACATAAACATACTCTCACATATTCGGCATAGAAACCTTACGTGTGTGACATTTGTAAGAAGGCATTCTCTCAGAAAAACAGCTTTAATAGACAACTTCTTAAGCATTCTGGGAACAATTCTCACATGTGATGTATGTAAAAAAGCATACTTTGACAGAAGAAGCTTACATAAACATACTCTCACGCATTCGGCAGAGAAACCTTACGTGTTTGACATTTGTAAGAAGGCATTCTCTCAGAAAAACAGCTTTAATAGACATCTTCTTAAACATTCTGGGAATAATTCTCACATGTGATGTATGTAAAAAAGCATACTTTGAGACAGAAGAAGCTTACATAAACATACTCTCACGCATTCGGCAGAGAAACCTTACGTGTGTGACATTTGTAAGAAGGCATTCTTTCAGAAAAACAGCTTTAATAGACATCTTCTTAAACATTCTGGGAACAATTCTCACATGTGATGTATGTAAAAAAGCATACTTTGACAGAAGAAGCTTACATAAACATACTCTCACGCATTCGGCGGAGAAACCTTACGTGTGTGACATTTGTAAGAAGGCATTCTCTCAGAAAAACAGCTTTAATAGACATCTTCTTCAACATTCTGGGAACAATTCTCACATGTGATGTATGTGCAAAAGTATTTTTTCAATCAGGACAGTTAAATGTTCAGTCATGCAAGAAAAAAAAAAAACCTTATGAATTTGATTATTGGAACGTTTTTTTTTTTTTTTTTAAAGACTAGAAAGAAAATTCTTTGTACCGATGCAAGGAAGAAATTACTGTCACGTGCATCAATCGTAAAGCAATCCCTGCCGACCAGTGGCCGAGCACTTAGCACTCTCAACCGGGAGGGATCTAGCCGCTTGGAGTTTTCCATGGTTGTTTCTCTGAAACTTAGCTTAAATACGGGTTAGGGCACACTTGGCCTACATCCCTAGGGAAGATGATCGGCCGAAATCCCACAAGCCAAGCACTGCAAACTGCCGGGAATCATGTACTGTGTCGAGCTCTGTGCCTGAAGTATCTGTTTTAGGAAAAACAAAAGAATTTAGAATGATTTCTTACCTACATTAAAAACTGATAAAAAACGACAGTGTTGCACATCTTAATTTTGAAAAACAGTGGTTGTGTAATTTATACCAGCTGTCAGTCAAAATGAGCGATAGCGTGACAAAGAAAATGTTAGTCTTAATGAACTGCCTAGATCATTAAATTAGAACTACAGTTCATTAAGGCAAACTAGTAGTCAGTGCAGTTCTTTAATGATCAGTTCATATGAAGTAGCAATTTCTGAGTGAATGGAGCTATTGCGTACCTCACACAATTTAAGAGCCCCTCAACTGCATGGGCCACCTCTAATTTATAGTTTCATAATTTTTTACAATTTATATACATAGTCCCATAGTGTATAAAAGCACTTAGATTTTTACAACTAATTAAGTAAGATTTTGCAGAGTACTTAGTGCATCTCTACAGTATTTTTTATATATTGTAAATGTATGTATTTTGAATGCTTGCTTTTCATAAATGTGCCATTTGCAGAAAAATTCAGAATTAAAAATCATCAACTATTTAGTTTATTTTTAGAAGGTACGTACTTGGAAATGCCTATATTTTAAGTACAGTAAAATTTGAGCTCAATTTTTCTCTCTTTTTTTTATATTACAAGGGTTATTTAACTTTAAAAGTACGTATTTGAGATTCAATGCTCTCTATATTTATGGACAACATGACTTATTGAGAGTAACGTATAGATAACGAGTTATAGAAGTGTTTATTTTCTAAAAGTGATATGTTTCACTAGGTCCTATGGTCATATCAAAATAAACTGAAAAAATTGTAATAAATTTTTAATAAAAAAGCATAATATTCATGCTCGTGAGTATTACCCACTTTCATGCTTTTATTTTGTGATATTTTTATTTCTTTGGTTATATTTTAATTCTAATTATCTTATGCTTTTTTGCACATATTGTAAATTAGTTCCTTTAATAAATGAGATGTAAATGAAAAGCAGTCTTTTATTTTAAAAAGTTATATTCTATAATCAGTAAATGACCCCCAATACTATTTAATACTATTATAGAAATTTAATTAACAAAAAATGTGCTAGTAAAGTTGAAATTAATATCTTTTATTTGATTTTGTGCTTTTTTTTCCTCTCTTACCCAATAATTGAAAAACTTTGCCAAATGACTAATTTTGGTTAAAAAAACTGGTGTTATAATTAACGAATTAATTATTTTTTCCAATAGCGGGTGTCTGCCGCTGGAGGCATTATCCATTACTAAGGCTGGAGTTGTGGGTCTCTTAACTATAGGGGCACCTAGTAGGTAGACCAGCATCACCCCCTATGAAGGAACGGACCATGCCCTGTCAGGGATCGAACTCTGACCATCGGGAGTTGAACCTGAAATCGTAGTACGGTGCGTTACCCACTATACAATCTGGTCGGCATAATAATTAATTTAGTATATCTAATTAAATGTTTATATATCAAATTACATTTTCTTAAGGTTTTCTGTAAGAAATTTTTGAACATTTATTGTACCTTTCCAAGTTGCAATTTATATAACGAATTCTTAAAGAATAACAGTTTCTTCCACTTGGAAAAAAAACCTATTTCTTCTGGTCGATTTTTTCCCACTTAGGAATAAACTTTCCAACCCTAATAAAACTTTGAGGTCCAACCTTTTCCCAATGCTAAAAAAAGGGCAGCCATTGCCATCGCTCGACTTAACTACCAGCAAGATGGCGGACGATCGAAACGTTTATCGCGTGCCACAGATCGAGAGACCCTTTTTTGACGCAGCTGGCTGTGCTGGCATAGGGGGTTACTGCGGTGGTGCATACTCCCCTGGAACAAACCCCTTGGTTGGCGAATCCGCACTGTAACGGCAACTGGCTAGTGCACAACTCAACCGGTTTTCCCCGGACTGGACTCCCAACGTGGTTCTTACTCAGTACGCCTGTAGACCTCGCGCTCGCCTGTATGTTGTGATTTTCCCCTGTTTCGCTGCAGCATGTTCGGCATATTTGGCATACCTATTTTTCCTTTGTGTACTTGTAGCGTAATTCTAAAGTCTAATTAAATATTTTTTTTTGTTTACAACGTTGATTACAACTTTCACCCGTCAACCACACACGGTCGCGTGATATACGCCACTTGCGCTATCTTATGATGACTGTTACTACTAACTAAAACTAAGTATCAGGTAAATCGAACTTACCTGCTAAGAAGGTCTCGGGTGCGTAACTCTGCTGGGTAATCACTTTGTCTTCCTAAAAATGCGTCGAAAACCAACAAATTTCACAAGCGACTAAATTACGACTAAGCTAAAGGGTTCTAAATTATATATTCTTGATTACATTATCTATTTCTACAATTATTTACAAAGTTATATTCGCACAGAATCTATGAACATAAACATATCGTAACAAAGCTAAACTAACTCTCTCCTTCCATCGAGAGGAACTAATAAAAAAAAAAGTGTTCTCTGAAAAACGTATGAAAAGTTCTCTCTTCGCTTTTTTGGCCCAGTGCCAATATAGATAAGAGTCTCCTGAGGTGGGGCCCTGAAGGGGGTGTCAGATCCAACATCCTCCCACCTTGACGTCCGGCACTTGAGGAGGACGTCAATTTCCTTCTCGAAACCTCTCAGGGGGCTGAATCACTCGGCCTCTTCTTGTCACCACTGGAGGACGGCAAGCTAGGTCCGGGGATTCCCTCTGGCTGCAGTCTGGTACCGGAGCTTCCATCTCCTGGTCTTCGAGACGGGCGACTTCAGGGTCGTCGGAGATCTCTGGGCGGCTGACTGAAGGACTGCTCCTGTTTAGAATAGGACTATCTGGAAATAGAAAACTGTTAGTACAATTATCGTGAATTTCCAACGGGAACAGTCTGGCTACTGGACGAAGAAAAATTCCCTTTTCGGTTTTTATCTTTGCCACACGAACAATATTATCCTTTCCGGGCAAAATTTCTGTTATTCTAGCTAAAGGCCAATGTATGCGTCGTTTATTGATGTCTTCAACCAGAACAATATCACCAACACCTAATTGCTTGTACTTATTTTCTTTTAAAGCTTGCTGTCTAAGCTGTCCTAAATACTCATTGCGGAATCGATTTCTCAGATCAGATCTAATTCTTTGGCGGTATCTAACTCTTCGATTCAGATCTTTTGAATCTAGAGTGTCAATATCTGGGATTCCTGAGGAAGGCAGTTCTTGCAAAAACATCATAGGTGACAAAGGGGAAGGGTCTCTATTATCTTCCGATATGTAAGTTATAGGACGAGAGTTGATCACTTGTTCACAGTCACATAAGATGGTGTTCATCTCTTCGTAGCTCAAAGATGCTCGACCTAAAACTCTTCTAAGAATTTCTTTAATCATCCTCACAAGTCTCTCCCACCAACCACCCCACCACGCAGCAGTGGGTGGATTGAATCTCCATCGTATTCTGTGGGTAGAGGCTATTTCACTCACTGCATTCCAATCTACTTCAGTAAGAGCTCGGTTGGTTCCTACGAAGTTTGTCCCGTTATCTGAATATACTACATAAGGTCTTCCACGGCGTGCGATGAATCGGCGGAAGGATTGAATAAAAGTCTCGGTGGATAGCGAACTAACTAATTCGAGGTGAATAGCGCGGTATATGGCGCACGTAAACAAAACTATCCAGGATTTAGAACCATCAGAGAGATGTAGAGGACCGGCCAAATCTACTCCAATCACTTCGAAAACTTTTCCTTCTCTAACTCGGTCTTCAGGTGGAATGCCCGGTTCAACTTCTATTCTAGAGACATCAAATCTTTTACATCTCACGCACTTTCTTATAACATTTCGGATAGTTTTTCTTGACTTCAATATCCACGTGTTTTCTCGGAGATGTGCCATTAATACGCCGACTCCCGCATGCTTCAACTCTAAATGCTTCTCGTAAATCATTCTCTCCACAACGGTATGGTTAGATGGCAAAATGACTGGGTAAAGAAAGTTCTCTACATCTTCCCGATTAATAATACTTGTTTTGGCTCTAAGAAGCCCATCCTGATCTTCAATTGGTCTTAACGCACGAATCTTAGGGTCTTTAGTTCCTGTGAACGCTTCCTTCTGTATTATCCGATAAAGCATTTTTTCAGATCTTTCAAACTCATCTACTGTAATCTCAGGTGCCATATTTTTTTCAGGCTTCTTCAAATTATGGTAAAATCTGAAAATCCAGGCTATCATTCTTACTATTTTTCTAAAGGACGAAAAATATCGGTAATACCAATCTGATTTGTCTTCTTGGTCCAATAGAGTTAAGATCGTTTTTCTTTTCTCTTTGTTCAACAGTTCTTCATCGGGTTGTTCTTCAGTTTGGGGCCATTCGTCTTCTGATAAGTACAGCCAAGGTGGGCCCTCCCACCATCTAGATTTCTCTAATTGTTCAAAAGAACACCCTCTAGATGGGAGGTCCGCTGGATTCAATCTTCCTGGAACATGTCTCCAGTCAGATATTTCAGTAATGGCTCTGATCTCTTGCACTCTATTGTGCACAAACGTTCCCCAAGCTTGATCTCTTCTTATCCAACCTAACGCTGTCGTTGAATCACTCCAAAATATGGTAGTACAATTTTCCAAGTTCAAATCTGATCGTATGGTCTTAGAAAGTCTTGCTCCAATTAAGCACGAGAGCAGCTCCAGGCGAGTTATGGTCATTTCTTTGATGGGAGCTACCCTACTTCTTGCATTGACTAACTGAACTTTAATTTCTCCTTTTGTCTTCGCTCTAATGTAGGCACAAGTCGCGTATGCGCGCTTACTGGCATCTGAAAATATATGGAGTGATAGAGAATCTGCATTGTCGCAATCGATGTTTAGACATCGGGGTACTTCTATTTGATGAAGCAAATGTAATTGATTCAACCAACCATTGAACTGCTTATTTAGATCTATGGGGAGCTCTTCATCCCACTTAACTTTCTGAATCCATGTCTCTTGTAAAATAATCTTGAATTAATGTCACGGGGCCGTGAAACCTATAGGATCGAAAATTTTCTGAGTCACTGATAGGATCTTTCTCTTGGTATAGGGTTCCCTTATCTTAAAGGTTTCTTCTACCTTACAACTTAAACTGTCCTTTTCTAAATTCCACATTAAACCTAATACAGATACTGTTTCTGTTTGACTTTCTGCCTCTTCGACTATTACAATAGGCAAATTTGATCGCCAACATCTTAAATTGAAGTGGGCAGACGCTAAAATCGCTTTTGATGCTGCGATGAATTTTTCTACTTCTTCAACACTGTCTAAGCTAACCAATAAGTTATCAATATAAAATGTTTCCTTTAAAATTTGAGCAGTCTTTACAAAATTTTCTGAAACTGTATCTAACAAATGATTGAGCGTTGCCGCTAACAGGAAAGGACTAGATGTTAGTCCAAAAACTACTCTATTATGTCGGTAAATTTTCAACTTCTTCTCGGCGTCAAACCACAAAAATCTCAGAAAATCGCGATCTTCCTCTCTTATTTTAATCTGACAAAAAGCCTTTTCTATGTCGGAGGATATTCCAATGCGATACTTTCGAAAGCGATTTAATATGCTGGGGATAATCTCGACTAAATTTGGACCCTTGGTCAAACAATCATTAAGTGAAGGGGAATTTTTAGTATGCGCTGAGGCATTAAAAACAGGTCGGATTTTCGTTGTTTCACTTGATTCTTTAATTACAGGGCGATGCGGTAAAAAATGTACGCCGTGCTCTCTTTCTTCGGTAACTACTTCAATAATGTTGTTAGCTTCCCAATAATCAAATATGTCCTCGTAGTCTTGTCGTTTTTTAATATTGATTAAGTTAGCTTCGGTTCGGTATAGTGACTTTTCTGCCATGACCCTATTACTCAACAAAATGGAGTTATCAACGGTCCATGGTAGGGACACTACATATCTTCCGCTACTATCTCTCTTTACGGTATCTAAAAAATGTTTTTGAGTCTCTTCTTCTAACATATCCTTGGTTTTGTTTTCTTCACTGGAGATCCCTAGGGTGTCTAAGCGCCATAGGTCTGACAATTTTGCATCTGAAACGTGCAATGACAAGGAAAGGACGGATAACGAATGCTCTAAACTTGTGTTTTCACCTTTCGTTCTTCCCATCAAAGTAAAACCCAACTTCGTTTCAAAAGCTGCTATTCCAGTTCCTGGAAGATTTACAATATTTTTTGTGAACATGTGGGAAGTAGTATCGGCTCCCAATAATAGATGAATTTCTTCGGGACATTCCTCATACAAGCAGCGGTCTTCGTTTTGAGAAACGTCGCTTATAGTTATGCCTTTCTTTTCGAGGACTTCCAAGATTTTCTTATCTTTTAGCCTTGGGACCGCGCTACATATCTTTTGTTGGTCTAACGCTTCAATTTCACAATCATACTTTCCGTCTAAGCTGCTCAGATTGAGTCGATAACGATTGTGAGTTTCTAAAATTTCAACACCACCGAAAAGTCCATGCCTAACCTTTTCAGTTTTGAACGGTTTTAATTTTAACCTCTTCGCTGCATATTTACTAACATAAGTATTCTGACTTCCTGTATCAATGAGTACTCTCAAATGACCCATCACACCATTGCCTGATACTCCAACAATTAAAGTCTGTAAATAAACTTCTGAACCACTGGAATAATTCGAAAGAGTTAATGGTTTTTCCGATGGTTTATCACGTGTGGTCATCTCTACTTTAGCCTGGGCATTTTTAGTCTGGTTACACATAATATCAAAATGGCGATAACCACACCGTGAACATTCAACTTTTACGTCACAGTCTTTGCTGTAATGATTTCTCTTTTGTAAGCACCGGAAACAAATGCCTTTTTTCCGCAAGATTTTAATTTTTTCATCGTTGTTTAAATTTTGGGCCGATTTACAAAATTGACTGCTGTGCGATTCTTTATCGCAAAAACAACAGGTCTGCCTTTTCTCACTTAAATCAGTAGCAACAAGATCCGAAGCTGAAAAGGACTTTTCTTGCTTATACGCTCTTTTATCATATCTGTTCATTTTAGAAGGTGCAGACACGCCATTATGTCTAAATGGAGAGTCCGTGGCATTCTTAATTATGTCTGCTCGTTCACGGGACTGAAGTGACTCAGCTATGAACTCTAATAATTTTTCGACATCAGAATACGCGTCTTCATTTGTTTTTTTGTCGATCTCTAACAGCAGGTCTTTGGGGAGAGCTTTTAGTATAGTTGTACACAAAACGCTCGAAAGCTTATCTAGTGATTGACCGAGATTTTCTAAACTTCTTAATTCAATAGAAATTTTATCATAAAATTTCCTGAAAGCATGCACATCATTTGAATTCCGTAAGGGTTTAATATCAAGAATGTTGCTCATGTGTGTATGTATAAGTAAGTCGGTTCTAGCAAATCTGTCCTTCAATAGTTTTATTGCAGTATCGTACATGGAGGCGGATATGGGTAAACCTTCTACAGTTCTTAGAGCACTTCCGCTCAAACAGGACTTTAAATAATTGAATTTGTCAACTTTGTCTAACGATTCGTTTGTATGAATCGCTGACTCAAAACTGTTCCAGAAGTTTAACCATTGGCCCAAATCCCCATGAAATTTTACTAAAGAAAGTTTTGGCAGCTTCACGTGAACGTTATTTAGACATTTTGATTCGTTAGTCGCCGTACTATCAAAAGTTTCTGCTGTAGAATTTCGTTCTGAGCCGTTTCCTACCGATGGAGCTAACTTTTGTTTTATTTCTTTAATTTTCTTGGTGGCGCGAAACTTTCCACGAACCACCTTTTCGCGGTACTCTTCCGCCTTTAGGTACTCCGTTTCGAACTCTTCTGCCTTAAAAAATTTTTCTAAAGCTCTATCGATACTAACGAGCGCATCAAAAGTCTGTGTTAGCATTTCTACACCTTCTTCTAATTCGTTAGTATCATTAGTATCCGTTTGCTTTATCGCTTCTTGCAATTCATTTAAAGATCTGGTAACAGCTGACCTAAGAACAGTGCGCTTCTTTTTGAGCGTTGTTTCGTCTTCAGCCATGATATGTCTTATGCCTATATTACTGTTACTAAAATGCACCTCTTTTGTTTTCTAATATCTTTTAAAAGAAATCACCCTACAGAACACGCAATACCGGCAAGGGATGCCATAAAAATGTTACTACTAACTAAAACTAAGTATCAGGTAAATCGAACTTACCTGCTAAGAAGGTCTCGGGTGCGTAACTCTGCTGGGTAATCACTTTGTCTTCCTAAAAATGCGTCGAAAACCAACAAATTTCACAAGCGACTAAATTACGACTAAGCTAAAGGGTTCTAAATTATATATTCTTGATTAATATTACATTATCTATTTTTACAATTATTTACAAAGTTATATTCGCACAGAATCTATGAACATAAACATATCGCAACAAAGCTAAACTAACTCTCTCCTTCCATCGAGAGGAACTAATAAAAAAAAAAGTGTTCTCTGAAAAACGTATGAAAAGTTCTCTCTTCGCTTTTTTGGCCCAGTGCCAATATAGATAAGAGTCTCCTGAGGTGGGGCCCTGAAGGGGGTGTCAGATCCAACAATGACGATTAGTTTCGGTTTCAACTTGTTTTTACCCAAGAGATTATTTAACTCTTTTTTCTAGAAATATAGCTGTTGCAAAAGAAGCTAGAATATTAGTCATTAACAAATAATAGCTTTTTATAAATGAATTTTATCTTCATTGTGAGATTTCATTTAAATTGCTAATAATAATTAAGTACTAAAAATAATTAAAATTATCGTACTTCAAAAAGGTGTGGGAGATTTTTAATAAATATTTGTACTATTTTAAACTCAGAAAACTCAAAATCAACTCAATGATGTATTAATTATACAGTGTTTGCAATAACGTAATAATTTTAGAATGTTAATATTCCTTTTATTAACGAAGCTTTGTAGCGAAATGCGATATCATCGTCTTCTAAACCACCTATTTAAACATTAAAAATACAATAACTCATTCCGAGCGGCTAATAATGAGAAACAGTAATTATAATATAGATACTCAATGCATTTCAATAGGAGGTGGCGGATGTAAATACCTCCAGCAGACAAATTTTAGCCTCGAACTCAGAAACCATACAAAATGTCCAGTGGTCATGATCCTCATCATCATCATCACAGGACGGCCACCATCTATGGCCAAATAATGCCACTGGTAATTTAGCCGACATATACTCACTACAATGGTGTTTGATAGTTGTTATTGTTTTGTTTAAATTTTAGACATGATTTTAAATTACCTTTTCCCTAGCTCGTTGTTGAAAATCATTTAATTGTTTCCTTTCTTTTTTTTGAGAAAGAAGGATAAAAAAAAAATCAAAACGAATTTGTAGTTGGAACAACTGGGATAATCTTCAAAGAGCTGTAGATCTCGGTAAACTCTCTTTACAAGTCTCCCAAACTATTTCTTGATAATTTTTTGACGTTAAAGTGATTACGCTAGTATGAAGTATTTTCCAACATTTTTTTACTGATTTTTGTATGCAACAAGAATTTAGAACTTTGTGCTACAAAAATTTTAGTGCTACTGTACTGTACCGAGATTCATATAAAACTGTTTCTTGTGTAATCTTCAATTATTTAAGAACATGTCTTGCATCCTTTAGAGGCAAGTTAAATTGTGGAATAGTTTTATTTTGAACATAAAAAATAATGATTTCATTTTAATAGAGTATAACCGGAGTTGGTTTTTTACCGATGAAAATTATTTTTTTACTGATACTAGGTAAACCTGAGAAAAAGTGATGGTTAATTCATGCTTTACGGTGTTTCTTGGCGCGTTTTCCAGTCTTCTTTCTGGGAACATAAACACTCTCAAAGACACTTCTGGAAAACGCACCCAAATTAGCAATAAGTACACAAAAGAAGCAAATTGAAAAGCATAAATATTAAAGTAAAAAAAAAAAAAGGTATTTACATATTATCCCTGTGGTCATTTCCGACAAACGATTTTTGCTTCAAATGTGCTGGCAAACTGTTGCGAAACATGTTTCAAACCGTTACTTATTTCATTTGTCCAGCATTTATCTTGGCGAAAAATTGCTCGTCTTGGCGGACCGCCAGGATAATACATAAGTACAAAAAAAAAAAAAAAAAAAAAAAAATTGTACTTACGTGTCTTGTTGAACAACTGATTTTTTATTGTTTAAATAATCATATTGGTCGTCTCACAAGTGTTTTTTTTTTGGGGGGGGGGGTAAAATCATACAAGACAGTGCGCACCCCATGCAAACACTTCAACAGTCGCTGGAGCTTGGCGGTCACCAACCATTTTGTACAATCAGCAAAGTATTTTACCACATTGAAATTGCACATAAATTTCACTAACAAAAACATTAAGACAAAATACACCATCCATATTTAACCTAAAAAAACGTCTGAAAATTCAGTAACAGGTAATTAAAAATGAGCAAACAGTAGACTGTTTTTAACTCAAAAAAACTACAGTAGATTAAGCAACCTAGTTGTACAGCTATTGTAAACTGGGCAAACACTGGCTCATTTTCAACTCAAAAAAACATCGGTGGATTAAACAACCTAGTTGCACACCTCATGTAAAGTCAGTATGATCAGAGTAGCACATAAATAGCACTTATGAAAACATAAAAACATCAAATATCAATTTGAAATTCACACTAAAAACCTTAAACATTACAAAGATTCGTTAACAAAAACACTTACCTTTATTTTTTTTTAATTAACCACTCAGAAACGTCCAAAACACTCACTGGCTTATAACATACCAGGGTTGGCAAGTTTTTGACTGTTTTATCCATGGTTTAACTGTCACGTCAAAAACCTCAAATATTGCACTTGTAGTATTACAAATATTAATTGATGTCTTTAACATTACATGCATTGTATAAACTGTGAATATGTGTGAAATGTTAATACTAATTTTTAAGAAATACGATCATTTTTTATAAAACATATTGTCTAAAAAAAGGGGAAAGAAAATTAATTATGTATCCAATATAGTCAGAACAATACTCTTGCTATGGTCAGAACAATATTCTAACATAAAAAGATAATCAATATCTCTGGTCTTATAATACAAGTATTAAAATTCTAAATTATCAATTTCAATAAAAAATTGGGAGAAATTTCTTTAGCAGGTGTCCTCGCCAAGTGCCGATCTGTCGCCAAATTTGAAGTTCGTTGGACAGTTTGTTTACGATAGAGATAGTTTCAGATATCTGTTGCAACCTGTGTTTGGAGTTGAGTTGTTAATTGGTGCTGACGACTAGTTTGATGAAAAACGACTGAAACGACTGTGACTGAAACGACTGTGACTGAAACGACCGTGAAAACGACTAGTTTGATGAAAAAATGCTCGGTGGGTTCATTAAACGAGACCAGGATGTTTCGTAAAGGAATTTTGTGATTGGTTTAGGCAATTTAACTGTAATCGGTAAATCGAAGTTTTATAAGGAGCAGAATTTGAATTCGATGCGTGAGTTCTTGTTTGGTGTTTGGTGAGTTATTTCGGGGAATATAAGGTGTATTTTTTTTTTATTTTGAAATGCGTTGTGTTGCTTGAAGTGTAGTGAATATTATGTTGTTGTTTAAAAAGGAAGTGTGTGTTTAATTGAAGGAGGCTGTGAATATAAAGTTAAATAAAAGGAAGCATTTTGGTGTTATGTTATTAGCTCTTGTGTTTTTTGGATATTTTTGAGGAGTTTCTTAAAATAGTTTTTTTTTAAGAATTTTTGCAATTGCTTAAGGTTTTCAATGTGAATTGTAAATGGATATTTGATGTTGTTATGTGTGCTATAGTGACTTTATATGAGGTGTATAACTAGGTTGTTTAATCCACCGATGTTTTTTTGAGTTGAAAACGGGCCAGTGTTTGCCCAGTTTACATTAGCTGTACAACTAGGTTCCTTAATCCACTGTTGTTTTTTTTAGTTAAAAATGGTTCACTGGTTGCCTAGTTTACATAGCTGTACAACTAGGTTGCTGAATCCACTCAGGTTTTTTTTATTTAAAAACGGTCCACTGGTTGCCTAGTTTACATAGCTGTAGAACTAGATTGCTTAATATACTGAAATTTTTTTTAGTTAAAAGCAGTTTACTGTTTGCTCATTTTGAATTGCCTGTTACTGAAATTGCTGATGTTTTTTAGTGTTAAGTATGGATGGTGTATTTTGTTTTATTGTTTTTTTTTGTGGAATATCTGTGCAATTTTAATGTGTTAAAATGCTTTGTCTTTGCTGACAGTGCTCACCGTGTTGTATTATTTTATCGTATTCTAAAATGGTGTTTCACACGTGAAAAATTTGGCGACCAAAAAAAGGGTGCCAAGTAGCAGGTGTTGGCGAAAAAAAAAAAAAGTCGCCAAAAATAGCTGACACCCACTTACGAAATTACTCCCAAAAAAATTTGTTATGCTTTGTAGAAAAAATCTGTCAGGGTTATCTTATTATATCTGTCAGGGTTATTTTATTTTTAAGAAAACAAGAATATTTTGTGTTTTATAAGAATGTTTGCATATGCATTACATTTAAGTTCTGAAATTTTTTGCTAATTGTATTTTGAAAGTGAAGCTTTAGTATACTGATAATTAATGGTGTTGAACTTTATTTTATTTAAATGACTGAAATTACTATGTTATTGGCTGTTGATTAAAACCCTTTCAATTTAAGTTTTTTAGATTAAATCCAAAATAAACTTAATGTTTGCTTTTAGGAAATGTTTAGCCATACCTTAATTTGAAAACTGCCGACCATTATTTATCTTGTATATACAGTACCTTCTAGCCTATTGAAAATGATCTACCAACCATTTATAGTTCTTTACAGGAGAAAAAAAAAATTCCAATACATTACTCTATGGGCAGTCATATTCTTACAATTCTACAATCAGTATATACAATGTTATGTATATATATATTATATTTCTAAAGTTGTATCATATAAATGTATTAAATTAATTATTATTAATGAGCTCAACTTGAGAGTTAGCATAATTTTATTTTTTACTATAATTAATTTTAATTATAGATTTAGTTTAAAGCAAAATGAAAATATACTGCACGATTAGTTTGACATTTTGTTCTCTTTCTTTAATAGATTAGTTTTTGACAATTTTTGATGGTTTAAACCTAACCCTGTGTAAAGCCAACATGCTTTCTTTTATTTAGCTTTATATTCACACCCTCTTTCTAACAAACACACCCACATTTTCTTTTCATACAATAACATAACATATTTTCATTCCCTTTTATCCATAACACTAAACAATTTCAAATTCCCAAACTGACGATACACATTTTATTTTTGTGGTTGCCAGTCAAAAATACCACCAGCAGGTTACTTCACTCCCGCTGTGCATCACCCAAATGGCTCGAGAACGATCACCAAATGAAACGTAAACACAAACATTGATATGTAAACCGCACTGGATATGTAATATATAGTCCTTTTTGTTATGTTTGTGCATCTGATTTTAGAAGGGATTTTCTGTAATCTAAAACGAATTTTCTAAAATCTAAATGCTATAATTTATTTTTATTTATTTATTTATTCATTTTTTTTTTGTTCCACAATTATATTTTGCAATTTTCTGAAATCTAAAAGGAATTTTCTAAAATCTAAATACTGGATTTTTTTAGCCACAATCATATTTTCTTTTAGCTGCAATCATTCATTCTTTCATAACCCATTGAAGAAAAGTGATTTTTGGAAATCTAAAATGAATTTTCTAAAATCTAAAGCTAAAATTTTCTTTTAGCCATAACCATACACCACACAGTTTAGAAAAGCATGCTCACCTTCTCTCAAAAAGCATCAAATTCCACAGTAAGAAACAGGGGCTTAATTTTTCTGAAAATGGGAAATATTCACAACATCAACAACAACAAAAAAAAAAAAACTTTGAAAAAAAATTTACTCGGAAAACTTTTAAATCACATATATTGATTACTTAAGGTGTCTAGTACTACACTCATGTCCATAAATTAAGGATAATGAAGTTCAGGCAAAGAAAGAGAAAGAAGCAAAACAAATTTGACTTATTTGTAAAGTCTATTTATTAAACAAAAAGTAAAAAGCAAAAAAGATGCTATATGTTTGACATAATTAATAAAAATATCAAGTTTTACTCCCTTGACCCAATTTAAAAAAAGAACCTATTTACAAAAAGCAGTATAACATGGTTAGTAGGATGGTTAATACGGAGTATGTCTCCCGGACGATGCAATACAGGCCTGACAACGCCTAGGCATGCTGACTATCAAATGATCAATCTGATCTTGGGGAATATTACACCACTCATCAAGCAATGCACTCCAAAGTTCCGGTAGACAGGTGGGAGGTGGTTGACGGGCTGCAATTCGTTGGCCAAGCATATCCTACACATGCTCTATTGGATTCAAGTCCGGTGAGTATGCTGGCCAATGCATACGGGTGATATCCTCCGATTGAAGGCATTCGTCTACAATGTTTGCACGGTGAGGACGGGCGTTGTCATCCATAAACACAAATTCAGCACCCATGGCACCCCGAAACAAACGTACATGTTGTTCCAGAATGACATCCCGATAGATGTGGCCTGTCATCATTACACTCTGAACATGCAGGTCAGTTCTGGAACCAAGAATAATTCCTCCCCAAACGAGCCATCCTGCACCACCGTAACGGTGTCTTTCAGTGGTGTTCTCTTGGTGGTAACGGGTACCTGGCGCTCTCCAGATGAATGTCCGGCGAGAATCACACTCCAAACTAAACCTGGACTCGTCGGAAAACATCACACAAGACCACTGTTGCGGTGTCCACAATGCATGCTCTCTACTCCAGGTTAATCGAAGGGGACAGTGAGTTGCGGTAAGTGGAACACATCTGACAGGCCTACGAGCATATAGACCAATGTGCCCTAAGCGTCTCTACACGGTCTGCCTTGAAACTGTCGTACCGGTAGCTGAAGAGAGCGGACGAGA
>JAWZYV010018893.1:0-14834 GCA_038373885.1 Cheiracanthium punctorium
CATTTTTAAATGCTTGCAATTTTTTTTTTACACTTTATAGTAAAACGTACTTATTTAAATATACGTAGTAAAACAATAATAATAATGACGTAAATACATTCAAGAACTTTTTTAAATTTACAATTCGTTTGCCTAGAGGATCGAAAACATTAAATTTTCTTAAAAGAGAAAATAGAACATGAGCAAAAGGGGCAGTGGTAGGACGTGCAAGGGGGTGCACTTGCAAACCCTTTTGGACTTGAAAGAAAAAATATACTGTAAATGTAAAAATTAATTTCCTTAAAAAAATTTTGAACTTAGTACAGAAAAAAAAAAGGCCAGAACGATATTTTAAATTCTAATTGTCACATTCCAATTAGTCGTATACTGCCTAAAGCATATAAATTTATTTGTTTCTAAAGCATTGTTTAAACCAACTTTTTTATATTTCATGAGGCGTCATCGACACATTTATATTTTTTAAGGATAATGAATAATTATTTTAATAACTATATCATGTAAGCGTAAGGAGTCATCTTTGATGCATCCCTCTGGATAAAATTCTGGCTCACCTTTAAAATGAGCATTTATCCTAATTTTTGGAAAATTATTAAAATGCACATTACCATAACCTGTCTTTTTAAACACGGTTCCAACCTAACAACCGCATTTGAATATATTTAGGCGATCCTGACTAAGCCTTAATAATTGCGCCATGCAGATTTTAAGCAATCAAACCGCACAAGTCCCTATTCAACACAATTTGCACATTTGGTTCCACAAAGAATTGTACCTTTGTAGAAAATGATTTATACCGTAAAAAATGAAAAACGTGTAGCGAGAGAGCGGCGAGCGCGCGCGCAGCGTCGCGCGCGCTCGCGGCACGAGGCTTAAGAAATTGCGGTCTTCGTTATGTGTGCACTTTTCAAGTCTCTCTCTTTCCACACAATTTCCTTAGCGATCCCTGACAGCAGAGGCCCAATCAATAATAATACACCGTCTTCATTTTATCTAGTATGGGGATAGTATAATGAGGCGGAGGTTCACTTAGGGACAATGGATGCTTCCAAGAAATGTCATGAGTCAAGTGTCTGAGAAAATACGTGAAACACAGCAGTCTCGTCGTAAAATAAAATTACACCTGCAACATTCAAGATCCTTATTAAATTTTACTGGTAGTGCTCGGTAATTGTGTTTTGGAGAGGATAGGTCGAGAGCGATAGATGTGCTATTACCATAAAATCAGATAACCAAGCCAGGCCAATCCTGTTCAAAAATAGAATGAACCAAATACCATGGCTTTGTATCAAAAATAATATAAGTCGTTAGCGAGCATACTCAGATTATACACATTAATATTTTAAAACATGTTATCAGTATTCTGTATTTAGGATCTTCGGACTACCTGTCAGATCGAGGATACCAGGGTGTAGCGTAGAGTCGACCTATGGATCATCAATTCCAAAGACTTGTAATCCATGATTTTTCGTACATTACCAGAGGCAATGTTCATTATTAAAATTAAAATCTGTCAGCAACACAAAAATCTCTCTTTTTCAATTACATGCAAAAGAATCGCGAAGATATAAATACAGGGGTAGCGAGTTTACCCACTACAACAGTATTTGCAGATACGACGGGTTGAGCTGATTTATTGCCTGCCGGTAAATCGGTATATGGGCTCAAGACAAGAATTTTTTAGGTTCAAAAAATGTCCCACTAGGTGGCCATTCCATGGTGAATTCAGCTCCCAAAAATCTATACTAAACTTAGTTAAAATAAATGCTCAAAAACAATATAATAAAAGCTAGAAATTGTTTAGCAAATTTTGGCATTAGCAGTTTTTAATTCTTAAAATTGCTGTCTCTTTCATGCAAAAAGTCACCTAGGGGTTATTTTTTGAACTATTTCTTTTTTTCAAATTCTTTCAACGTATCTCATGTATAATTTATACACTAAATTTGGTTACATCCTTTCACTGGTTTTTGCTGTTAGATTCCTGTTTTATAGGAAAATTTTAATTACAATCTCACCTGGTATATTACTGTACTCTGAATATGTTCATGCGATTAATTTCATAAACAAGAAATTAAAACTACGAAAACGCTTTGTACAAAATAGATCCTCACTTACGTATATTAATATCTGCTCAGCAGAACCGAAAAAAAGAGTACAAAAGACTTTAATTTAAAGGGAAAATTATTAATCAAGAAATGCATACTGCCTTCACAAATAAAATAATTCCATTAAAAGAAAGTCAGTTTTAAAGTCAGCCGATTCCCAACCGAATTTATGAAGTATTCTTAACAGTGCTATTCATTAAAAAAAAATTGCTTGTAATGTAATTTTTAAAAAAAAAAAAATATAATAAAAAATTTTCTTTTTTGTATGAATAAACTATGATAAATATTTCCAAACGTTGAAACAGCGTCTAGAAAATAATTTTAAAATAAAATAAGGAAGAAAAAAATTACCAGGCTTTTTTCATTACTTCGTTTTATGCTATTTTTTTCTATAAATACCCGTGTTCTGACTCGATTATTCGTTATTATTTTCTTTAGTTTCAAGGATTAATTGTTTCATCGTGAGTAGTTAGAAATTTCTATCTCACTTATTATGCCTGGAAGGTTCATTCGTCTTCCGCTAGGCTAGATACAGATAATCTCCAGGAACAACTTTTTAATAAGCGCTATTCATAAAGTTACATCATTTACTGTGTATCAATATATGGCTAGAAATGCCGAAATCGACAACTCAGAAAATGAACTAATAAATTAAATTTATTGTTAATTATTTGGGTAAAATATTTCCTGAACACTTTTTAAAGACATTATATAAGTCAAATTTTTTTTTTTTAATTTATGATGAAGAAAAGGTTAACAAATTAGGTCTTGACTAAAACTTTCGGAAGGGGTAAATTATTATTAGACTTTAATATGACTTTCGCATAGTTTGTGTTGTGTTAAGGCAAAACTATTCAAGGTCTATCCGCCTAGTCGGGTACGGTGCCTTGGTAGGAGGACTTACTAAATGGATTCTAACGCGTATTCACGTTGCATCTGGAGAAAACCTACCCAAACTCCAGACCGTTGGATCGACAGCTATGCTGTAGGCCGACGCCGAACCTTTACATTTCAGCCCTTTACCAAGTTTGTTGTGTTATCCACTCGGCCCTCTTGGGCCGTGACATTCATATAAAAAGTTTTTATAATAGCTCTTCAGCAATATTTCGAGTGCGATTTAAGGTACCACAATTAATAGATTTCTAGTTTTTTACAGAGAGCGCAGTTTATAACGAAAAATAAACTAAATCTTTTCAGAAATGTATATTAATTTTATTCTGATTAGAGAGCTATAAGACATAAGTTGTACCTTCGAAGAGCACCTCTATAAATCAACTCAAACTAAATATTCCACTTTATGTTCGCAAAATTAGTTTAGACCTATGATGATGCCTATAAAATTCTTTACTTGAACATTCTTACTTTGGCCTTCAAAGACTAGTGAAAAAAAGGAGTGGCAAGCTCCGTGTTGGGAAAACGCCAGTTGCCTTATAAAACTAATCCAGAAAGATTTACACAGAAAATTATAGGCCGTATTAAAATTCCTGGAGAAAAGAAAATCTACTAGGGAATTCCTGTAACACAAACTCACGATTTTTTTTTAAATAGAGGAATACTTTAAATGATGCAAACACAAACATCAAAGATATTTTTCTTAGAGGATATTTACAAAAAAAGAAAAAAAAAAAAAAGCAGTCAGAACTTAAACGTTCGAAAACGGAGAATACAAATTGTAGTCATACATTCGAATTCTAAGAATAACACATTTGCTAATTGGTAATAGATAATGCTTCCTGTTTGTCATAAGGCTATTCAATAGGGACGGGGGAGTTTTCTAAAACAACGTGCTCCTTCGCTTCTGAGAAAGACAAGCTAAATAAATAGAGGCCAAGAAAATAATTCCATTACACTCAGCCGTACTTTTTTGAGTAAGTTAAGTCGTAAACGTGAAATGTAAAAGGAAAAAATATCTTTAGAAAGAAGACCGGTAAAATACAAATCACATTGCAATAGAATGGAAATCACAATAGAGTTTCATTTTTTTCAGACACAAAATATAGAGAGCGAGAGGCGAGTCAAGATGATAATTACGAAATGTTTCGTACGTACTTCTGTCGGGTGTCAACTGAAACTAAACTGATCCGAACATATTAATTATGTACAAGTAACAAACTACTATTTGCATAGAGACAATTCCGTATATCGTCATTAAAATATCTCAGCATGCTCTAGATTCAGGGCTATTAGAAGTCGTGTTTTAACTCGGTACTGCGCAATCGCATTAATTTGGTTCCCGTCCCTTTTCTGAAAGCTGAGCATTCATTCTTACCTGCACTTAGGAACTTGCGGGATTTAGTGCACCCACCATTCCATCAAACGTTCTGCATGACGTCGACAACAGATGGCCGGTGAGGGACAGAGATCCTACAATAACATTATAGAAACGTCAAGGAATATCGTATTATAAGTCATTCTTCCAAGTAGACGAACTATTCCATCATAAACAGGATTTTGAAAATTTCATGTAAAATGATTTTCTGTAATCATTAAGTAAATAGCATCAATTGCGTGTAACTTACTACTTATGCAGTTCAGACTTTCAAGAGAAATGCGCGATTAAAAATGAATTACTTAATCCTATAGATGATTGTTTGAATGAACTTTGAGCCTGAAGTGAAACGGTTTTGTTTGGAGAACCCCAGCCTAAAGTTGGAACCCCTTGGACTGGATTTTCTCATGTGAATGCACCCCATGCAATGATATAGCACAAATTTTCCCATGCAATGGCATCTTGTTGCCGGCAAATTTTGAAATCCGGTATTCTATAGACAGCTTAGGCATTGTATATAATGTCTTGAAAAAAGCCAGCAATGGTATAGAACGATTCACTATTTCACACATTTCTCTAGGCAGTCTACAAAAGCCAATTGAGAAACCGGGCAAGTTATGAAATGCAATCTCCGATTATATATGAAACGTAATGAAAAATCTAATGAAATGTTAATTCAAATGCCATTCCACGGTAACCTACCATGGTTGCAGCAACGTAGGTTATTTTTTTAATTTTTTGTACATGAAAAATTTTGTTTTTCATAATAAGAAAGGCATAAATTTTGTTTTGCTCAACTTTTCATTTTTCTTAATGTCTTCTTGAATAATCATTTTTTTTAATGACCATTTTCAATTATCTTTCAGGATAACCATGTATTTTTTTAGGATGGCACGTCATTTATATAAGAGCCTTATCATGGATTCTTTTTTTCATACTTTGCCTATATCAGCAATGGGTCATTCAATAGAATTCCTAGGATATTATATAAATACAATGCCCCAGGGAAAGTATGTAATGATTCTCATATTTCACACTTTGTCTAGGACGAGCAGTGCATCCTATAAACAAGTTTTGTCGCACTGTTGAAAGTAAAAGGGAGTTATCAACAATTATCAATTCACATCTAAAATTTATAATGTAAATCGAAATTGTGAAATGGAATTACATACAAATTTAATGTATTTTTAATTTGTAATTTGGGGAAATAAAATTTGTATTCTTTGTAATTAGTGACTGTTCTTTTTTATTTAAGAACATTTCAGAGTGAATTTGGAGGTATTTTTTCTCAAAACTTTTTAAAGCCGATCAGTGATACTTTAGAAGAGAAAATGAAATGATAGCTTTAGTGAGACGTGTTTGACCGCATATAGAAAATGGCACTTTAATCAATGAATCGACATGGAAACTTTTAGAAAGTTGTCCTGCTATTTAATGACAATATTCGTGACCATTATCATAATGATTTCTGTGGACGTGTACCATTCAAGTTTAGCACAGCAACCAATTTAAAGTCGATTACTATTTCGAAGATCAGTATTACTTTGCAATTAATACGGGAAAGGTGGGAAAAATGGGGTACTTCAAATTATTCTAGTCAGTAACTCTGTAGCAAATAGAAATAAATTAAATAAGCAATGTTTATTTCAGTTGTACAATCTTAGTTGTTATTCTGCAGTTCTGAAACTTGAAATACGCAGCGTATTTTGGGATCTGTATCTCATACACCCAAAGCTGCAAACTTCCCCCATTTTGCCCTATGGGATAGGGCAAAATGGGGTCCAAGCAGAGTTCGCATGGTACACAGTTCACATGCAAACATATCATTATCTTTCAACACCAGCGCCCAAGTCGTAAGTCCATTTATTACATGCACTGCACTTAATCCAACCTTCTTGTGCTGAACTTGCATATAAATCACTATAGTACAAGCATGTAACATTTACGTCTTCTGGATCATTGTCCGACGACCGATGTTTTTGCGTTTCGACATTTTGCTTCATATCAAATTATACTTTAAATTATGTTTTAAATTATATTTCAGCTTGAGGCTACTTATATTTTAATACGGATTGAATCCATTAAAATAAGTGTAAATAACTGGTAAGTATTTTATAAGTAGAAGTATTTTATGTGTTTTTAAATTAATCTCATCTTTTACTTTTAAATCACACAGCTTTAAAAAATTCAAAACATGCGTTCTCGAACTTAAAAGAGCATTTCCCTAGGCTGTTTTGTACAAACCCTTGAGAATACTTACTTTAAATTTTTAAACTGCTGACGCAGGTAGATCCCTGTTTGATTCTAGAAAGTTTACTTTTAGTGAAATATTTTAGAATTCGAATAAAGTATCTATCATTGTGGTAAGTTGTTGGTATTTGATCTATTCGATAGTTTTCTATGCAAGAAAAATAATAACGGTAACATTTAGATGGATATATTATGCAAGAGATGTCTTCGTTTTTAAATTACATACAATGCTAAGTATATGTTGACATGTTTCTTATTTTGAGGGTTTTGTTTTATTTATTTATTTATTTAAGAAAAATCGCAAGAAAACTAGACACAGTTCACTTCTCACCCAGGATTATTACGTTTAATAGATCAAACGATTACGTTTAATAGAAACTGTATGGACTTATTTGGAAACGAAACTAAATTCTTAAAACTTAAACACTATAATAACAATAAGCGCTTGAACGATAATGAATTTCTACTAACATACAAGTGTCGATTCGTAAAATTTTGTCGTTATTAAAAATAACATTTGTTCAATACCACGAAAATATTAACCTATTTGTGACCAGACTAGTTTTATCACATTCTCCAATTTTTGCTGATGCCTGCTGTAATAGATAAATTAACTGTATGAGCAGTCGATATTTTTCTGTAAAAAATTATGCATAAAAGGGAACATTTTACAAGTACATTTTATCATTTCAAGCATTTTCTGAAAATAAGTTTTAGTACTCATGAAGCAAGCCTACAGGAATACTCAATACACTTATGAATGTTTTCCACCTAAGTAAAAATGTTAGGAATGAAATGCTAAATTTTATCATACAACACACAGGCGTAGCTTACTAGGGCAAAGGGGGAGGGGGGGGGTTAATTGCCCCCCAAAAATTCAAGATAATTCAGATATCACCTACAGGAAATGAATATTTTCTGCAACAGGAAACAGTTTGCCCTACCAATGTTACACGCCACTTAACACCAATCGTCCTATATAGAGGACACCGGACACCAAAGGGTTAAGTTCGGTTACTGATGCAATCTTACTTATCTGTGATTCCATATTTTAAAGTTTGTGAGTTTAAAACAATCTTGAAACAGAAATTCTCCCTGAAAATGTATCATCGAAAAACAGGCACAAAAAGTGCATCATTATACACCGTAAACACAATCAAATTGTTTTCAAACAACACTCCTTGGGCTAACACTTAATTGCGCTTAGATAAGTAACATTTCCTAATGTTCTATGAGAAAATTAACTACTACATTAAAAGAACAATAGCACTGGGAATACAAGGTATTCATATAAAAAAGAATGTTGCTCGGTCATTAATAAGAGAAAAACTGGAGATCGATTTTTCTCTCGAGAGAAGCCGTTCGTAAAACGCTTGGTAAACTTTTTTTTCCCTTCTAAAATAGAAGTCAACTGTTGTGATTTATTCGGCGTTCTAATTAGTATAAAGTAGGGAAAAATATTTGCAAAAAAATGGAAGAGTTAATTTCACAAAAAGCAGTAACGTTTAATTATGTATTACATCAATATTATTGATAGTATAAAAAGATTGGAGAAAGAGAAATTTGTAAATATTCTTCTGCTTATATATTATTTGAAAAATAAAGCTTATAATAATAATAATAATAATAATAATAATAATAATAATAATAATAATAATAATAATAATAATAATAATAATAATAATATAAACCAGCCTTCGCTGTCTCAAACTCACAGGTACAATGGTGTATATAAAAAAGTGAGATAAGGCATAGAAAACTAATTATTAACACATTGTAAAACATCCAGGAACGTTCCTTGGAAATAATGGAAAAAGTTAGACTTACAAAAACCATACAGAAAGTAAACATTCCCATCTGAAAATTTTACTGTTTACTTTAATCCGTTCTTCATAGGAATAATGCTCTCACGGTTCGCTTGAAAACATACAGGTCACTTAAAAATGACCCAAACAGTAAAAAAAAAAGAAAAATCCAGGAATGTCCCTTATAAATAATGGGCAGCTGAGGCGCCCATTATTTATAAGGGACAAGAAGAGTTCTAAGGAACGTTACGTGAAAATACCAGTAATTTTATTAAACAGTTTATTCTGAGCCATAGAATTAATTCAGCGTAACTTTCCGGTGTTGTTCAGTAAAGTTCCTGGTATTTACATTTTCATGTAACGTTCCTTAGAATTCTAGGAAACCTCAGCTATCCATTATTTCCAAGGAAAGTTCTTGGATCTTTTTATTTATTTATTTATTTATTTACAATGCATATTTGAAGATAAAATGTTAGAATACGTCCTTTAAATTAAGTTTTTATTACATTTCAATGTTTGATTTACTATTTTAATTGATTATTCTTTTAATGTTTAAGTAAATATATTTTAAAAATATGCGAAGCAGAGAGGGAAAGTAACAAAATTGCTTTAACGAGTTATACGATTAAAATTGTGATTTTGTTTGTACTCAAAGTATTGGTTTTTTTATCCAAATGTTTTCTTTTCTTTAATTCTGCTACGTTGTGTAATACTTAAAAACCAAAGATCTTTCTAAAAAAAAAAAAAAAAAAAAAAAAAAAAAAGATCTTTTCCGTCAGAAAAACCAGTAATTGATTTCGGCTATTTAATGAAAAGTCAAAATCTTAATGCAAAACTGAACTCATACTTCTGACAGATTTCTTAAAGTACAACTTACAACTTCGCTGAAAATCAGTTCGGTAGGAAATTGAACACAGCATTTAAGTTATTTGCAATAACCCTCCAATGGATATCAGAAACAACCTTCGTTAGAACTCTATCTCTGAAAGACACTACTGATAAAATACCAGTTCATCTAAAAATTAATCAATAAGTAAATGGAATATTCTTTCAAAAGATGTAAAACTGTAGAAAGTATGTGACCACCTCTGGTTTCTCGAAAAGAGATGGTCAGGAAATGGAATTCACTTTCAAAATAAGTAAAAGTACAAGTAATATGCGACCACCTCTAAATCTTTATTAAGTGTTCGTTAAAAAAGTCGCAAAATGATAGACGCTTTTAAAGTTAGTAAACTACAAAAATAATGCAACCAGCTGTGACTTGTCTGAAAATCAGTCACTAAGAGAGTTAGTTGCATAATCGTAAGCATACAACTTTGAAAATTATTAAAACGACAAAAAATATGAGATCACCTCTGGTTTCCTTAAAAATCGATCGCTAAAATGGCAAAAAGAGGAAAATTATACAGTATATTTTTAAAAAATGCCTCAATATGTAACTGAACAGTTAAAAATGCACTTTAGTGTAATTAATTACTCCATAAAAGTGCATTAAAATTTAATTAAATGGGTTTAGTTTGAAATGAAAAAAATAAAATAAATGAATACGTGATATAATTGGGTGAACTTTTCTTGCGAATTTGAATTTTTTTTACGAAATCAGAAAATTCTATTAAATAACGTACATTTCTGATTGTATTAATTGAACGGCAAAAGCAAAATCCAAATAAAGCAAATTGAATTGCCTATGTAATTGTAATTGCTAAAGAAATAACACGGGAAACATGAAGATCTAACGGTGAGCTAATTAGTATTGAATTTATAGAGAAAAATTCCTTTCCAATACATTATGGTTGCTTTCAGAGAACAAACTGGAATTAATTTTACAGAGAAAATTCCTTTCAATCACATTATGTTCGACTTTGCAGGTGGCCTTTTAACGAGGTTGATCCTGATTGCCCGATGGAACTTCTCTAAAATTTATAGTACTTTAGAAATTTTGCTGTAATGATTGCTATGGTACTTTCGATGATGAGCATTTTGCATACAAGATCTTTTATACCTCCATTTACATGAAAGAGAAGAAGACATAAGGAGAATTTTTTTTAACCTTTCTTGATTGCTTTAAAGTAAGTGTCAGAAATCATGTTTGTTGCGGAAATCAAAGGCTACGACATAGTGTATAAAAAGTACAAATAAGTATCTTCATTCAGATTTAACTTGTACACGAGTTATTGCGTTTTTCCCCTTTCACATTTTTAAAATCAATTTTAAATTTTCTAGAACAGTCTTAATTTGCCGTTTAAATGAGGTTCACGTTCCCTGATTCACCGTTACTCACCAAGATGAATGTTACTTTAGGAGCTTTTTTGTGTAAATCAATAGGAAAATACATTTTAAAAATATCCTTTAAAACTGTGTTCGTCTCAGAGGTGCGATATATTTCTCTTGAGAGTACCCAGAAAAATAAAAATTTCTGTTCATGGATAGAAAATCGTTATTTATTTTTCTATTATTAAATACCCGTATCGGTAGATTAAAACCTAGAATCTTATCAGCTATCCTCATGAAATCAGATGATTTACAAACAATCTGGATATGCAGATTGCATTAAACCGTTCAGCAATATTTTAAAAAACTTTTCAAAAATAAAATATACGACAGTTTTTTATTTCAAAATAGAAGAAGTTTTATGAAATGCCCAGAGTAATTCCGTTTCTGTACTTTTTAAAAAATATTTATTTGGACATACTTGAATTTTCGTTCAGTACTAAAAGTCTTTCACTTTAAACATACATATTTCTGCTTCTCCTTTTTACAAACGACATTGGAATAGATTTTTTTTTCTTTCTTTGTTTTTAACAGCATATAAGATGCATTCAAACGTAAGATAAAGTCAACGTTTCTTGTAGAATAAAAATTTGCTTTACTATACTATATGACAACTTACTGTAGTAACACTGACCAGATAAGTGAATGGTTCAGTGTAGAGACTAGAGATGAGTTCGGGCTCATTTGTTGAAGCCCGAGCCCGAAGACTTTTAATCCGAGCCCGCCCGAGCCCGAGCAATATTATTAAAGTTGGAGCCCGAGCCCGAAATTTCAGCTAAAGACAAATAAAATTAACTACTTCATTAATAGGATACAATAATTTTTGGAGCTTCACACACCTTCTAGTCCCCCGTGCCGCTATTTTTTTTAAATAAGTACGTCTATTTATCCCATGAATCACTTTTTAAAATCTGTTTCAAGGAGTATGTTCAACAAAGGAGAAATTTTTCACGGGCCCGAGCCCGAACGCAATAGTGAATTACAGAGCCCGAGCCCGAGTCGGGCCCGGGCTCGGGCTTTCGGGCTCGGGCTGAGCCCGTCTCATCTCTACTAGAGACTTGTTTGTGTTGCTGTTGTATTTGGAACATTTATTTTTGGACTTGTTTGCTGGGTTTCAAAAGCCCATCGAACAAAGTGGACAGCATAGTGATAGCTTTTATCAGAAATTTACAGTTCATAAGATAGAAAACACTAGTTGATGAGTGGGAATCGAACTAGGGAATGCAATCCCGATCCCGCGGGAACGGGATCCTGCGGGATCCCGCGCAAATATTTGCGGGACTAGTCCCGCGGAATTACGATCCTAATCCCGCGAGATTGATACCGAGAAATAAATTATTTTTTATTAAAATTACACTCCGCTTTCCCAACCAATAGACCGAAAATTTTTGAATATTCATGCCTTTCATCTAACAATAAACGAATCCATAATTACAAATTTTAATTTTTTAAAGTTTTATTTTTTTTAATTATCTTCCACTGGGAGTCTGGTTCAAACATCTAAATCTTAACACCGTAATCTAAATTCGTCGAAAACTTCCCCATCCCAAGTGAACTGAAATATTTCATACTAATTTATCTCTTAGCGGACAATCATGAATTAATTATAAAAAAATTTCATTTTAGTTATTATTTTTTAAATTCATACTTTTAATTATTTTACTAAAATTAAATCTAGACTAGGAAATAATTCATTGGATTGGTTCGATTTTGCACGTTCTTTTTTCAGCAACTAAGAAAATAACGTAAGTATCTGAATGTATTTTTCTGTAAATTCCTCAATTTTAGAAACTAACATAACTAATACTAATATATTAAGACATAACTTACTGTATTATTCTGAAAATCATGATTATAATTTTCAAATTTCTGTAAGTTATTGTATAAATTATCTCATAAGATTAATTATTATTATTAAAATTGAGCTTCATAGCGCTTAAAATCTTACTTTTTTTACTTTTCCCTGTTGAAATGAAGCCCTAGCTAAATGAAATGTCAATCCCGCGGGATCAATAAATCTCAATCCCGAAATCCCGCAAGACGAAAAACAGCGCGGGATTGCATTCCCTAAATCGAACCCACAACCGTACGTTTATGCGATTAGTAGAGAGGAGGAGAGGCCTTCAACCTTTCATCCAACGACTCCCCATGTATAGACTTCGGCACACTTTATAAAAGATATAGACGCTTCTCTATAATACAAGATATAGACGCTTCTCTCAGCTTCTTCTTCAAGACCATGACTGCTTCGCTAAGTCTGAATCCTTCTCGATTTTTTTTTTTCGAATGGTAGGCCTTAACATTGTCTTGGAGGCATTGGCCACCACTAAGGCCGTAGTTGTTGGTCACTTTATTATGGGGGCACCTAGTAGGTGGGCCAACGCTGCTCCCTATGAAGGGGGGGAACACAATGACATCCACGCCCAGTCGGGGATCGAACCTCGACCGCCGGGAGTTGAACCCGAAACCACAGTACAGTGCTTTGTTGTTGTTGTTTGGAACATGTATTCGGATTTGTGTGCTTGCTCACGAGGAACCGCTTATAAATCCGCGTCAGAGAAAGGGCATACACAAGCGGAGGCAAATGCCTTGGGGGAGGACTTTTCTGGGTATCTAGCGCGTATTCACGTTACATCTAGAGAAAACCGCCCAAAACTCCAGACCGCTAGACCAACGGCCCCGCAAGAGGACAGAACCCTGTTTCTCCACTTGAGCCATCTCCCAATGTCAGTGGCTTTAACCACTGTGCTACACATTGGGAGTACGATGCTTTATCCACCATACAAGCTGGTCGGCTCCTTCTCGAAATTAGCTGTAACTATCAGGATTCTCTCTAAGCTTTTTTGATTAGGCAAGGGTAATAATGCGATGCAAAGAAGTAATAATGCGATGTTTAATGCATCGAATGAATTCGATTGCACCTATCCTTGTAAGCTTCTTGATCGACAATCTTGAATTACTGCAAAAATGGGCATTTACAGACCAATCCTAGGATGAAACTGGGATAATACTAGGATATACATTTGCAATGGTTAATTTGAAAGCTTAGAGTAGTCAGAACACTTCACCTACCCTGTTAAGTAAAGGCGTCGTTTTTAAAATTATTGCAGCGGGAAGGGGGGGGGTGCGAGGTCTCAGATAGTTACAAGCCAGTATATATCAACGAATTTGATATACTGACATAGCGCACATACAAGCACAAAACCACACACATTATACGTGCACATATACATATACAGTGAAACCTCTCCGAGCGGTCACCCCTCTAAACGGCCAATTGTTCGTGGCACGGATTTTTTGGCCCATTGACTTAATGTTAAAATAACCTCTATCAGCGGCCACCCTACCCCCACTAAACGGCCACCGAGTGGGATTGCCCATCTCATTTTTCGGGAAATTCTACTCACTCCATGCTGTAATTTTGAACGAAAAAAACTTAAGATAAGGTTTATGGTCGAATATAAGTCCCAGGAATAACTGGAATTCGTTGTTATCACTTTTGTATTCTCCCCACACCCTTAAGATGGGGAATCCTTTAGACAATGAGGTGTTGAAGTTGTCCTACAAATGAATTTTTGTCCCTTTCAGGCGCTAATTCCGTCCCTGACGAGGAATTTCCCGATGTTTGTAATGGTGAGCAAGCTAAACTTTCAACACAAGCGACTTTAGGGAAAATCGATGAAATTATCGAAAATTACGACTCGGTTACAAACTAACCGGTTAGATATCTGCTCTTTAAAGTAAAAAACAAACTAGAAAAAATGGTTGTTTCAGAGAAAAGTAAAAACTTAGACACAAAGTGTATGATTTCTTCAAAAAAATGTAAGAAAGCATTAAATAAAGTACTATTTCTCTTTAGATAAGTTTTCTATTTCATTTTAAATAAGAAATATGTGCCAGACTTGTTTATATTACGCATTATAGCATTTATCTTATAATAGTAAATAAAACCCTTCAGAGCATCCACCCCTTCTGAGCGGTCATATATTCTCGGTACGGTGGGGTGGCCGCTCAGAAAGGTTTCACTGTATACATAAACACAGACATATAATCATTTATGAGTAATAAAAGTATTCGAGTACAAGCGAAATTTCCTAGTTTGGGTTTGAGAGTATTTAATTAGCTTTTGAAAAACAT
>JAWZYV010018894.1:0-28274 GCA_038373885.1 Cheiracanthium punctorium
ATGAAGGAATGAATTAAATGATAAATTAAAGAACTTCATGCAACATATAACAGAGCATATAGTATATTTATTTTTATGGCAAGGTTAAAAAAAAAAAGGGATTAGAGTGTTTGATGAATGAATGACCAATTGCAAATTTGAAAAGAAAAGGGAGTAGACAAAAACCGAAATCTGATTTACATGTTAGTCGCCTTGAGCAAGATACCAGTAGCCCAAAACTTGAACAGTATGAAAGTGACTATTTCTGATTAAAAAAAAAAAAAGTCTCCCAAGTCACTTAATTTTTAAATTAGTAGCAAAAGTCGTTTATTTAGTATCATTATACACAGGTTTCAATGTATTTTTGAAAAAATCCCATCACATTTGGGTACTTAAAAAAAAAAAAAAAAAAAAAAATAGTGTGTGTTTAAAAAGGAACAGGGGGGTAGGGCTAATAATAAAATTCTCACACAAACAAAACTTTAAATAGTCTGAAATACTTACTTTCAACTTTAAAACGCTTTTTTGCTTCAATTTCTCTGAAAATAAATTTTAAAAAAATTAACAGATATGCATAATTTATATTAAAAAAGTAGTTTGTCAAAACAGTCAAAAAGATCTGACTACAGAACTTGATTAAGTTTTATACATCTGCCACCAATGGCGACTTAATTATTTGGTGATTTGGACATGGGCATAACTGAGAACCCTTTACTATTGTTACGAATTTTGGGGGCAACCTGCTGTTCTGGGGCTTAAAATTGTTCCAAATTTGTGTTCAATGCTTCAAATAGTTAAATTTTGCTTTTTGTTGCATCAAAATCAGTCAACTAGAACTGGAAATACGGAGGTTTCAGTTTCCCATTGTTTTTCTATGGTGGTTCTAGAAATCTCGAGAAATATTAGTCATAGGCCTTCGGTAACTTCAATTTTGGGGACTTATTTTTGACGCCAAATTTGGGGATATTTTGCCAAAAAGTCACCAAGCTTGGTGACTATGATGTAATCAAAATTCGCACTTTATGTGGAATCCTCGAGAAATAGACTCTTCTAGAAGTTTATTGTAGTTTCTGCCCTACCTATAAATACAAGCGTTTCAGAGGCCCCAGTTCAGTGTGTGAGTAGAGCTCTCTGAGCGAATACATTTGCTTTGCTCTGTGAATTGATAGTGCTATAGAAACAGGGTTTTGGCTTGCTTTTCGAAGCTGTTTTTAAAGTGCTGTGTGTAAATTCTTGACTGTTGAGTCTTGAGGGACTGTTAGTGTTATCCCTCGAATATTTCCACAGAATTTTTACCTGTGGATGTATTTTATTTCATGTGAGAAATACAGCATTTGCGAGAGCTTCTAATCTAAGCAGACTGTTAGAAGCACATTGCTGTTTGATTGTGTTTGTGAATCTTGTAAAGCTGATTGTTTGACAACGTTCTAGAAGCAATAAAGTTGTGTTCCATCCTGACAAGTGGACTCTTTACTAGAACTTTCTATACGAACTGGACTTTAGAATGACGAACCCAGAAATAGCAGAGTTTTCTGCAACACTATGAATTTTACCACTAAAACAGTTCTCTATGTAGTCTTATGCAGAATTCAGGTTGTCATATTTAGCACCACAAAATGTTTCATTTGACTGTGGTGACAAATATCTAAGCTGAATTTACTGTGGACAACATTTTGGAACACGTGCTATAAATCACCATTCTTTCAGGTATAGCCAGGAGCCAAAAATGGCACTTTTTGGATGAATTGCCTTTTTTCAAGTAAAAAAATGTAATTAATGTAGGTTACACTATCAAGGCTTTGGCATATGTGATTGTGCTTGACCAGCATCTAATACAAAATCACATTGACGATGCTTCGAGATAAAAATTGCCAAATCTATGCAATTGATTATCATGTTTTGGAAAAATGCTTTATCTGTAATCTTTTAATTCCTATTATCAAAGGGATCTTGCTGTTTGAAAATTATGAGCTTTTTTTGACTTTATCATACTTTTTAACTTGGCGTCATTACAATTTTTTATTTTTAATGCGCACAATTCTGCATCCTTTGAATAATTCTGTTTCAAAAGCATAACTTATTTACATTTCCGAACATTGCCAAATGTGCGGTAAACTTTTTTCTTCAGTTTTTATTAATATTTTTTAAAGTATTTGAATTTTGATATTTAAGTCTGATAATTAACATCTATGAAATTTTGCGATACATCGTCTGTATTTGTACATTGTCTCATTCAAAAGAAAATACCGAAAAAGCATATTTTGAAGTCATTCAGCCACATAGCCAGCCAGATACAATGTTCACTTTCAGAGTTTACTATACGAGATATATGTAAACGCATTAAGGGATAAATTAAAATGATTTCTGTGAATACTTTTTTTATCCGAAGGAAATTTTTAAACATTAATAAATAATATTTCAGAGATATTGAATTACTTCATTTGATCAAATACATTAGTCAGATTTAGGTTGGATTAATAATAAAATCAGGCATATCTCATTAAAAATATAACATAACTGGCTTACAGATCTTTCTTTAAAGCATGAATATCCTTTTCTTCAGCAATCTTTTTTTCCACGTAGCATTTCAGTTGCTTTAACTCAGCCTAGAAGAAAGAAAATATATTAATCTTTTGATGAAATACAAAAATGCTGGAAAATGACTTTTAGCAAATAACAAAAACCTACACTTTCTTTCACATAATTCATAGTTTCTACTCCAGAAGCAGAACTTTTTCTGCCTACTGAGTAGGACAGTGTTACAACAAAAAAAAAAAAAAAAAAAAAAAAAAAAAAACTATTTCTTGATAGAATGTAATAGTTTCACAGCAAAACTTTTTGTGCCATACTTAGTTTAAATTGCATAAAAAGCAAGAAATGAATCATCAGTTTTAATTATCAGGCCAAAAACCATAGCAGTTTTACACGAAGCAAGGTAAACAGTTAGAAATTAATGCAGCTTTCAAAATTTTTTTGTTTCCTGTATAACCAGACAGAGAGCCATTAAGATATATGTTATGAATTTTCGGGGAAAACCATTGTTCTGGGGTTTAAAATAGTTCAAAATTGGAATTCTATGTATCAAATAGTTAAATTTTGCCTTTTGTTGCCTCAAAATCAGTCAAGTAGAACCAGAGATACGGAGGTTTCGGTTTCCCTCATTCATTTCTACTGCAGTTTCTAGAAATCTTGAGAAATATTAATCCTAGGCCTTCAGTAACATCACTTTGGTAATCTACTTTCGTACAGGCTTATCAGTGCTTCATTTCTGGGGTACACCTTAGTGGCAAGTCTTTCTGCCAGTACTCCCCAGGGTGGGGTTCTTTCACCTTTGTTATGGTGTATTGTGGTGGACTCCTTGTTGGTAAAGCTATCTAGCATTGGGGTCCATCGTATTGGTTATGCTGATGATATTGCCATTGTGGCCAGGGGCAAGTTTGGTCCTGTGGTCACTGGCTTCATTAACTCGGCCTTGAAGGCAGTGGAGAGCTGGCGTTGTTTTACTGGGCTCTCTGTCAATCCCCTGAAGACTTGTCTTGTTGCTTTTCCTAGTGCAAAGCATTTCGAGCCTTCTGAGATTTCCTTTTTTGGACAGCCTATTGCTTGCTCCTCTTCTGTGAAGTTTTTGGGGGTGTACTTTGACTTCCATTTGGGGTGGAAGTATCACCTTGACTACTGTCTTGCTAAGGCCAAGCGAGTCTTCTGGGCTTGTAGGAGTGCTATTGGCAGGACTTGGGGCTTGAGTCCTTGGTCTATATATTGGATCTATACCATGATTGTTCATCCGATCTTCTAGTATGGGTCCATCGTTTGGAGGACCCATACTAGATTTTTTCGTTGGTGGTCCAGATCTTCTTTAGCTTCTTCTAGGAAGGATCTTACCCGCATTCAAAGGATGGCATGTCTGGCTATTACAGGTTGCCTCTGCACAACTCCTACTGCAATCACTGAATTGCTGTTAAACCTCCTGCCTCTGTATTCTTATATTGAGGCTGAGGCCCTGGTCTGTAGAAAGAGGCTTATGGACCTGGGTTACTGGAAGAGTTATTCTCAGTACCTTTCTTGGGTGATCTTGATTCTTCTATGCAGGCTCATCCTTTTTCTAGCATGCATTCTGACAATATGCTTGTCAGGCATGTTTTTGATGGATCTTTCTCTGTTCATTTCCCCTCTAGAGATGACTGGCGAAAACCTCCTAATTATAGTAAGAACAGATGTACTGTTTGGTACACGGATGGCTCCAAGCTAGATAATCGTACTGGAGCTGGGGTTTGTTATTCGGACAAACGTATTAAGCTTTCTTATCCTCTGGGCCAGTATGCTTCTGTCTTTCAGGTGGAGGTTTATGCTATCCTTATGTGCAGTGTTTTTTGTTTAAATGCTGGTTACTGTAGGAAGCATTTTTATCTGCTCTGACAGTAGGGCTGCTCTGATGGCTTTGCAATGCATTGCTATCTCCTCCTTCCTGGTTTGGGATTGCTACTTGAGGCTTTGTGAGCTCTCTTGTCTTAATAAGGTTACTCTGTATTAGGTTCCTGGTCATTCTGGCATTCCTGGTAATGAGATGGCAGATTCTCTTGTCAGGTCGTGCTCTGGCTCATCTGTCGTTGGACCTGAGCCGGTTCTTGCTATCTCGAGTAAATGTTACAGGGATACTGTGTTTAGCTACTTTAGAAAGCTTCAGTATTCTAGCTGGCTTAAGTATAATGGCCAGAGGCAGGCCAAAGAGATCAATCTTGGCTTTCCTGGTGTTAGATGCAAGGAACTACTGTGTCTCAGCAGGTTTAGTCTCCGTAGGGCTATTGGTCTGTTAACTGGGCACTGTTGCCTTAAAAGGCATCTTAACATAATGAAGGTTGTCGATGATCCCACTTGTCGGGGTTGTCTTCTTAAGGAAGAAACTGCTTTACACATCTTCTGTAAGTGTGAGTACTTCTCTGCTTACGGGTCCGAGCATCTTGGGCACCATATCATTGAGCCCTGGGAGCTTCATGTCTGTTAGGTCTATGCTGATGTTCGCATCTACTACTGGGCTCTTTTCGTAGGGCCTTTTCAATATTGCTTGGGGATGGTACAATAGACCCATGGTCACGGTGCATGGCCTTTTTTGGGCCTCTCCTCTAAGTCATAAGATTGCTTTTGGGGACTTATTTCTGGTGCCGAGCTTGGCGACATTTTGGTCATCTGGTGCGATTTTCCCAATGAGATTTGTAAAGTTGGTATTTCTGCATTAAAATCACATAATAGTTTAATGATTCAGCTTTATTTCTATGATGTAATAGCCTAATATTTCTCTTCTATGACGTAATCAAAAATGGGATCTTCGAGAAATAGATTCTTCTGGAAGCTCCTTGTAGCTTCTGCCTCTCCTATATATATATACAAGCGAGCTGCCCCGATTCAGTCAGTGTTCATCCCTCCCTTTGAGTGAGTTTGCTGCGTTACGCTTTGTATTGATGCTATAGAAGCAGTATTTTAGTTTGCTTTTTGAAGCTAGTTTTTAAGTGTACTCCCAGTTAGTACTCCCTTGTTCGAGGATTCCAAAGGTTCTAGAAGAGCTCCATAATGGCTTAACTGGGGGCCATTTTGGCATAATAAAGACCCTGCAGAAAATTTGCGAGCATTTCTACTGGGCTAGGGCTCGAGACGATGTCAAAAATTTGTTGTCAAGCTTTGGTGACGCCTGTGCTGCCCATAAAGACCATGGAAAACTACATCGTTATAATGTAGGAGTACCTTTTGAAAGAATTGCCCTCGACATCTTGAGACCTCTTCCGTAAACTTCGGACAGCAACAAGTACATCCTAGTTGTCATAGACTATTTCTCTAAATCGCCCGAAGCGTATCCTATTCCCGATCAAGAAGCTACGACCATAGCAGAGGTACTGGTGCAAGAATGGATTTCTAGGTATGGAAATCCTCTGCATTCCAACCAAGAAAAAAGCTTTACATCTGCAAATTTTAATAGACTATGGAATTGATTTTCTCGGAATCGATTCCATTCCGAGAAAATCCCTATTCTCGGAATCGACAAAACCCAGACTACGTCTTTACACCCACAATCCAACAGCATGGTGGAGAGGTTTAATCACACTATTTTGAACAACCTCTCTCTCCTGGTCTCTAGGAATAAAGAGGACTGGGACAAGAAACTCCCCCCCCCCTCTTCCTGATGGCCTATAGGAGTGCTGTCCATGAGACTACCGGCTTCAAACCTTCCCAGATGGTATTCGGGAGAGATCGTCTTCCCGTGGATCTAGTGTTCGGTAGCCCTCCAGATATGCCTTCATCGCCAGAAGAATACATGGAAAATCTTCGGGCATGGTTTGAAAATGTGCATCATTTTGCTATGGAGTGGATCAACCTGAACATGGAGAAGATGAAGACTCGCTGCGACACGAGCTCAACGTACGGGACAGAGTTTGGCTTTAATAATAAAATTCTCAGTTTACAGTGTAACTTAGTCCAAAATCTCACATATGGGTAAATTAACGATTTCAAGACAGCAAGAAAAAAGGGCAATACACGTAATTTGTGCATTTGCGGAGTTGCCATCACAAATACACTGTTAAAATAGTTACTTTAATAGCTTAAATAGTCTCTTGACAATGATAATTTAGCTGTATATTTCATTTATTAGTAGTAATAATTTTTTCCATTACTTTATATAATGACTAAAGGATGCTCTACCTGAAAAGCGATCTTCGTCACAGGACTTTAAACAGCTTGAAAAACAAACCAATGGTGTTAAACACTTTAAGAAATTGATAATGCATCTTCATTCGATGAACTATGGACTGATAATTAACAGTAAAGCTGTATAAAGTAATTAAAAAACTTTGTAAAAAACACACATAAGAAGTAAAAGGAAAAAGGATACGCGTTTCGTTCAAAAATTGTTTTGAACTTCTTCAGTCCAAGCCCTTCGACGTAAAGAACACAGGGAACTGAAAAGACTTGAAAACTTGTCTCTTTTCAGTTCCCTGTGTTCTTTACGTCGAAGGGCTTGGACTGAAGAAGTTCAAAACAATTTTTGAACGAAACGCGTATCCTTTTTCCTTTTACTTCTTATGTGTGTTTTTTACAAAGTTTTTTAATTACTTTATCGTTTAACACCAGTATTTTGAGTGTTTTTTCAGTAAAACTGTATGTCGCATGCAACTTTCAGAAAAAATTCATAAGCACAAAAATTGCCTTCAAAAATGGGCCGAGGATTTACCCTTTTAAAAAATATTGTAAAATCCCGTATGTTAAGCATTTTTTTTTTTTTTCCCCTCTCTGACAATTTTGAACTCTTATAGGTTTATACTCAATGTCAGTTCACAGTGCAACTTTGTAAAGAGCAGGGATGTGCCAGCTGAAATTAAATTTTGGAGCAATTTGTGGAGCAAGAAAAAAGACATTTTTGGAGCAATTTGGAGCAAGAAAAACAGATTAGTGGAACAATTTGGAGCAAGAAAAAGTCTCTTTTGGAGAATAAGAATGTCAATTTTGAAATACAAAATTTATTTTTGGAGGGTAAGAGAAAAGTCATTAAAGAATGCCAATAAAAAAAAAAAATTAAGGAGGTTCTTAAAAACTCTTAGCTTATAACAAAAACCAGTTTTTTTTTTTTTTTTTTTTTTGGGGGGGGGGGGGAGTCAGAAGCTTATGAAATAAATAAAAAATTCAGTAATTTTATACATTAACATTGCTATACAAAATATCTATTTTAAATCAAGAATACAATATTTACAAAACTATATTAACCCATTTATGCCCAGCATCCCTTTTCTGGGACGGCATTTTCACTATCAGTCGAAAGCGTTATTTTTCCTAGCCTTTATTTACGAGTATAGAACCTGAACTCCACATAATATTTTAACATGACCCAGTTGGATGTTGACATTTCAATTTTTATACATAATGATTTTAAAAGAAATCATCCCTTGCTCAAGAAGTTGACATCAGAAATTTATCTATTATTGCTGTTATTAGGAAAAATCAAAGAAAGTCTCAAAAATATCTGGGCACAAATGGGTTAACTACCATCAGCAGCTAATAAAAAATTTGGTAACAAAAAATTACAAATTTATATAAAATTAAATTTAAAACAGAGGTCAATTTTTACTCTTAAGGCATTGGAGGTTTGAACAAAGGGATGCCAAAGAAAAAATATTCATTTTTAAGATTAACAGAGAAAGATTGAATTAGAATGCTTAGAATGTGTGATGATTTTTGTAAAAATTCGGGAGATTTACAAACGTTTAAACATGTATGGAAAAATTAAAAATGTAGCAGTTTTGCTGAATTTGGAGCAAAAATGTCCAAAAATCATCTTTTTGTAGCAGATTGGCACATCAGGATTGATTTGGCACAATTTGGAGCAATTGGAGCAGCTGGCACATCCCTGAAAGAGACATTCTAAAATTTTTCAAATCTATAGCTCAATTAAATTTTTTAAAAAGTTGCATGATTTTCCAGTGAAACAGCTCTAAAGTGTTGGCAAATACAAAGAAAAATTAATGCATAAGAGAGAGGGCACAGTGGAACAATTTTTACTTCTTTTATTATAATTTTCTTCTTATTAACACCTTGCGTATGTATTTATTTCAAGAAATTGTTGCATTCACAGGGATGTTAACTCCAACATTCGATTTGGGAGCACCCCGGGAGCAGAAAAAATTTCATTTGGGAGCACCTCGGGAGCAGAAAAAATCCATTTGGGAGCAGAAAAATTCTATTTGGGAGCACAACAAATTTAGCTTCTACGAGGAAAACTAAGATTTGGGATCAGAATTAACATGATTTTGGAGCATAAAATTGAAGATTTCACTGCGTTGACTCTAGAAAAAAGGGCCGCCTGGGGGAAATTTCAAAAAGGGCACTTTGGGGTTCCACAACAATGTACAGGTAGATAACATATCTAGAAACAGGTTTGAAACTATCTCATCCCCGAAAATTTAACATGTAGAATTGTAATATGTGTTCTGACTTACAATGCATAGTTAGATTTTTTCCAGTTTGTCTTTAGTTTCCCCTCCCCTTCTTTTGGAGAAAATATCCTGTAGAAGTAAGTGTAAGCGAAATAGGGAAAAAGATTTGTTGATAATATTTTGCTCTAAACATGACATAAATATGTGAATTAAATCTGTTCATAACTAGAAGTTTTTGATTTAAAAAAAAAAAAAAAAAAAAGAAGTTTTAATCTAAGTAATTTTGAATTTTCTGCTTAATTTTTTTTCTCAAAATTACGTGATGTAGATGTTTATTATTTATAAGAATAGTACATTTATTGAAGAAGGTTTCAGAAATTTTTAGCCAGACATGATTTGTTAGGCAGTAGGGGAAGGCTGATGGACTTTTTTTTTTTTTTTCCCCTCAATTTTATCACACTATCGCTACTGGACCACAATTACTAGATCACATTCATATATGATATTTCACCTATATTGGTACAAACTTTTAAACAGAAAAGGACTGACAGTGTAAGTGGATTAGGCTAGATGTGTTTAGCATGTAATAAAAATAATAAAATTTCTGCACAGTGCAGGATGTATAAAATTTAATAATATAATTCAGAATTTTATTTAAATTCTTTTGTTTGCAATAATTATTGAATGATTACCAAGTAAAGATTTTTAAAATTACTGAATATATACCTTTATTACTATTAGACATTATTTGGAATTGCATCAAACAATTCAATCATCCATCAATTGATAACTATAGAAATTGGGAAAATTGAATTCAGAACACAGAAAATTGCTAGAATAAATGACATAGTCATGCAAATTTTGTATTACATCCAATGGTTGGAATGTATAACACCATATCAAATCACTAATATATTTCTTCCCCTTTCACTTCTAATTTAATGTTTGCTCATTCATGAAAAGTGAATATAAGATTTTTAAAAAGCACTCTATTCTTTAAAATAAATAAAAAATAATTAGTACATGTAAGTTTTTTAGCAGGTATAAAATAAATATTTTTTTCTAACTCACAGAATTGTCTATTGGTATGGAATACAGTTTAACATACTTTAAATAATTTATTTTTCATAAAGCTTTATTTTTAATTTTTTTGTAACATACTTGAAAAGGTCTCTTTAAAAATTTTTTTTCTTAAACCTTGCTTTAATCTTTTGAAAATGAAAAAAGCATTAATATTTTATTTTAACTATCAAATATTCTTAATCAGCTTAAAATAATTAACATCCTTTTGCCAGAAGTACTCAAACAAATTATATATTAAACAACCTTCGAGAATTATTTAGATTTTTTTTTTTTTAGTTTTTAAAAACTGAAAATAAGCTTAAATTGATGACAGTTTGTTTTATGAATAACCTAGCTGTTAACTTATGACACAGTTTGCTTTCTTAAGACATCCTTTCCCAGAACTAGTTATCTTTTGCTTTTAATATTTTTTTCTTCATTCATTAAAATGTTGAGAATTTTTTAAAAAAAAAACAGAAAATATATAATATGAATATTTAGAATACCAAATCTTGTCAATAGTTTGATTTACTAAATTCCGCAGTTACTCTAATTTTATATAATTAAAACTGTGGTAATAAGAGGGGGGGACGCCTGGGTGGCAAGATGAAGAAAAAAAAGATGGTGGCCGGCCGGACACTTAAAAATAATATGGTGGAAAACTAAAGAACCGAAATGGGAGCAGAATGCTGAAACTTAGAATGAATGGGGCGGCAAACTGAAGGACCGCACCGGGCGCCAATAATCCTAGCGCTACACTGCTAAAGCAAAAGATCATTATTATGCTCCTTTTTTGGCAAAAGTATAATGTCTTTCAATTGCTTTATTCACAAATCACACGTTTTTTAGATCGATTTGAGTAGATAAAGCCACTGAACATAGTAGACGCCGGAAGTGTTGAAGTGCGGCCGCGTGGCTGTCGGTTTGGAGTTTTTGTCGGTTTCATCAAATGTAACGTCAATACACGTTAGAACTCTTTAAAAAGTCGTCCAACCAAGGCACCCCCCTTAGGAGATATCCCTTGTCTAGGCTTGCCATAACAAACAAGCAAATCCCGCAAAATTTTCGTATCGCAAAACGTCGTTTTGCTATGGCATTGTTTCTGTATCATCCTTAATTATGTATGGTTAGTAAATAGCTGTTATACATTAAGGATAATATGTACTAAGAAAGCCGATTAAAAAGAGGAAATCGTTTAGGGGGAAATTAAAAAAAAAAAAACTTGCTAGTGCACAAAACTATTAAAAACATAAAGAGCAATAACTATATACAGCTGGCGGTGAACTCTGGAATAATGATTGTTTGATAATTCGCAACTACTTATTTATCAAACGTAGCTACCGATATTTGAGGATTGACAGATGGAATCGCAAATTTTTAAATAACTTAAGAAAATTTTGATTTTCCCAACCGTATTTTCTTCCCCCAACTCCTAAGTGAAATGCCCATGTATTTCTGCCCGGCCGATCGGGCTTCTCATTGAGTCAGCAAAAACAAAACATACTAGAGAGGCCCCTTTTCGGGTTACTCGGCTCGCGCAAATGCAAAGACAATGAAAAAGGCAGTAACAGTATTTCGATCTAAAAGAATAGAATATTTGGAAAAGGCATTTGTGGGAAAAATCCGATTTCATAGACGGTTTTCATGAAAAGGCCGCTTTCAATCGAACATATTTTTATGATGGAGTTATTGTACTCAATCGTATTTCTGTGAAGGAGTCGTCTTAATTAACGTATTTTCGTGATGGGCCGCAAATGGTATGTAAGAAATAAAAAGTTGTGACTGCTGACTAATAATAATAAAAATGTAAAAGCAGGAGGGCGCATAAAGAAGAGAAATAGGGCCGCCGGGCACTAAAAAGGCCGCCAGGCGCTGCGCCCTGCAAAATCAATCTAGAGTCAACACATACAATAAATGCAGATAAGAAAAGCGTGGCAAAAAATTAACAAAGAGTCAAAATGACGTATTCGGCACAGCTTGGTGCAAAAATCGACTAAAAGCGCAGTTTGGCACAGAATTAACATCCCTGCATTCAGAAGTACAAAAGGCCAGTGCACAGAGGTACAAAATTTATCAATAGAATAAAGGGGTATTACATTCAGGCAATTTAAGAAAGTTTAAGCTTTAAATTAAATCAATGATACTAGTTATCGAATTGAATACAGGTTAACTAAATTATAGCATACTTTTTAATTCTTGAGCATTTGAATAACAGGAAAAATATCTGTTGTCCCATTGTGCCACCTTTCCCTTAAAGCTAAGCGTAATAAAATTATTTCAAAGTAAATTCGTGTTTTTATCTAAATATTTAGTATATTAGTATTGGCCCCTACCAACGATAGTTTGTGAATTTTAAAAATTCTTCACAGTTTTGGGGTATATCTGTTAATTACATTTTAAAGCAAGAATATAGTTGTCTCTTTTTCTCTGAGCTATGAAGGAAAACATGAAAAGAATGTTAAAGAATATTTTAGACCTTTACCCCTTCTTTGGTGCAAACTCTAAAAAACTCTGAAAATAATTTCTAGGTATTGCTGTTAGTTACATTTTAAAACAAGAATTTCATAGCTGCTTCTTTTTTACTCTGAAATATGAAGGGAAACCTGAAGCGAATGTTTTGGGCCATCACCCCCCCCCCTCCCCCGATGGTACGAATTTTTAAAAATAGCTTCTTAAATGCTTGGCCACAAAAGCTATATGCTCCTAAAATTTCATGACTGTATTTGCAGTAGATTTGGCTGGGCGATGAGTGTCAGTCAGTCTGGACATCTTCCTTTATATAGAGATATTTAAAAATTTATGAACTGTAAGAAACACATTAATGTTTTTTAATTTGGCGTAAAACTGACATAATTTCCACGCCATACCAAGTTTTCAAATGCATGTGATTCTGCATTGTAGTAGCATTTCTGCTTCATTTCAAAAGTATAAATCATTTTATGCAGGCAAAACTTGCCAAGCATGGCAACCTAAAAATGATTTTTAATTAATAATTAAAAAGTAATTAAGTTTTGAAATTCTGATTCTGAGGGGCACATCAAACTACGGGCTTACATGATCAAATTTTCAGAGCTCTGCATGATATAGATTTGTCTGGTGACCGCACACATACACATTTACAAACACTCACTTTTATTAATTATTACAGATTAAATTACATTATCAGATGTGCTTTAAAATTATTGAGCCATTTAAGTATTATTTAACTGCATGTAATAATGAAAATTCAACATAATAGTAAATACTTACATCTTTTAAATCAACATTAGTTTTAAGAAATATTTTTTCATTCTCAGACACCTGTAGCTTTTCTTTTAAAGAATCTCTCTCCTGAAAAATAGGTTATTATAAACATTAGGCTTTTATATCTAATTACACTTCATTTATCAATTTAATATATATAGATTTTTTTTTTAATTTTTGGAATGGAGCATTTTATCATATGAACAACAATGAATCAACCAGAAACCAGTCTAATATGGAAATTGAAAAACACTTTAAATGGGATGCTACACAACACCCAAAGCATCAATTTCTGTCAGCAAAAATGGCATTTTGTCTTAACTGAATTTTTTTTTGCCTCAGTTTGTCCAGTGGTGGGAAAAACTACTTTTTTTTGTAGCGCGCTACAACTACAGCTACTTTTCGAAAAATGTAGTTAACTACAACTACAACTACTTTTTGACAAATGTAGTTAGCTACACTACTTTTGAAATGTAGTCGCTACTTCGCTACTTTTAGGAGACAAATTTTGCTAACAGATTCAATTTGCATTACATTCATATTTAAGGATATTTATATCCTAATTAGAGAAAACTATCGATATCTAAAGCCTTGGTTTTCTACTCAAGTCCAGCGTGATTAATGACCTCAGCGGGTGTCTCTCGCGTCCAAAGAACGCGTTTATTAAGAGGTGGTTTCCTTGTAGCGTTGAGCGCCGCAAATTTGGTGGACGCACGACAGACCCCGGGCACCTTTTCGTCTTTAATTAGAAAAAACTATTGCTCTAATAAACAACTACCAGGCGAGTATTTGAGCAGGGGGAGGCGGCCCCCCTCCGAAAATGTAAAGCAATTATTAAAAAGGAGCTATTTTGAAACATTTCTTTTAACTTTAGAACAATAAAGTTTAAAATACCGAATCGTCCCCCTCCCCCCGAAATGGAAGCCTATATATACGCTACTGGCAACTACTGCTAATTATTGAAGTATTGGTGAAACTAATTAAGTTTTAATACCTCAATGATAAAAATAAATTGGGAAAGTGAGCTCTGAAAGCATGAGAAAAATCATGAGAACTAAAAAAGTTTTTAAAAATATAATAATAAAATGGATGTCTGAACGGGAAAAAAAGGCCCGTTCTGAGACCCCTTTCATGTTGTACAAACATTCTAGTTTCTTGAGCACAAATCAAAATTAATGAGTATAAAGGCCTTTTTTCACGACTTACCAAATTAGTGATTTATGACGAATGACCCGTGTGAACCATGTAATATTGTATAATTGTTTTAATTGAAAACATCACATATGATATGCATATTATAAAATAATGAAAACAATTACTAATTAAATTCATGATATATCTATTTAAAACATTGCATTAAAAAAATCCTCTATATATGTTAAAGAAATTTTAAAAGTTATTATCATCAACACAACTTTTTCTTTGTGTTAGGTATAAAAGAATTTTATAGAATTATATTGTTATTTTAAGGCTAAGAGAGAGATAAGTCTCTAAGGATTTTACAAACTATTAATTATTAATAGAAATTCTCATATTTTCGTATTAAATTCTGAAAATTATTACACAAAAAACCTAATAATTTAAATATAATAGACACTTTAAAATTTTAACGAAACAAAGCAGAATTTCAACATATTCATGGAAGACTGCCATGCCTCTAGTATAAAATAAAAACCACATAAATTTATTCAAAAACATGTTTATTAAATTTTAACAAGAGCTGGATCTCAAAATTGTTATCCGCCAAACATGATCGTCGAGGAGAAAATACGTCCGATGCAATCGAAAACAATCTTTGTACAGATTGTGGTGTTGTCACTATATTATCACTTTTCTTTGGTTAATAATTAATGTAATTTACCTCCACCCAGAACGTTTTAGTAATTTAAGATCTTTCTAGTTAAAAATTTAAATAACCACTGTGTAATTTCTTACTTTTGGGGGGCTGTTAATTATTTATTTTGTTTTGGCAGTGTAAAGTTTTCCCTTTTGTTTACCTTTTTTTGTGATTAAATTTTCTCTTCACCGGCCGTTTTTTTTGCCTTCAGGATGTTTAAAATTAATGTTCACCTTTTAATTGCCGTTCTGTGGGTAATCAGCACTTTGAAATATAGTGGCTATACTTCATATCTCCCTTTTCATTAATGTTGTTTTGATGGGATTTTTTTTTTATTTTAAATTAATTTTCGTAACTTCCCGTAATCCTGCTTTTCCTTTTTTTATTATTACTTTATTTCTCCGGTTAGGCATCTTCCTGTGAATTTTCAATAATTTTTTTCATCTTTTAAGTTTTGCTTACAATTTCATGCTATTGCATCATTTTCTCTGCCTGTTGCATCAGATCTCAGAAAGGACGCTATCTTTCCCGCGCTTTTCCTCCGAAATTCTTCTAGAAGCTTCCTTTTCCCCCCTCTTCCGGTCCAGATCGGACTATCCCGGAATGACTTTTAGGTGCACTCTCTGCTCTGATTGGCTGAGGGTGGCGGTTCCGGAGTGAGGAGGAGAGGCAAGTGCGCGATTTTTAGGCAGTTACGCTTGAACGTCCTGACGAGAAGGTGGTGTTTTTTCTTAGCTCTTGCGAGCTTAAGACTTCAAGTTCAGCCCAGCCTGGGGTTGACTTAAGACTTCCACGCGAGGATGACCTAAAGTACTAAGGACATTTGCCCCCACGAACCCACGATGATGCGACCGGCCACTGCATGTGCGTGACAGCCGTGATGAAATTTTTTTACTGCCGCTGAATGATCCAAGCTCAGTAGTTGCAGCGCGTGTGTGATGACCTGCTAGGCCGACGCACGTTCCAGCCCCGCCGACGGTGTTGCCGATTAGCACATGGCCTGCCGTGCTCACATCGACTGAAGCCCCTGCCCTCGATCATCAAGCTGCTTGCGCCCGTGATACGGTGAGATGTTTCCATGTTTAACCTTTTTTCGATATTTGCGTATCCGAGAGTAGTGCCTCTAGATGGATGACTGCGGTGTGGGTCTAACCCCCGGGTCTCCGGACTGTCGTTTGAGGGCATGATCCTTCCTTTTCCATCAAGATTCTGTACCGGTCAGCTCAAAGAAACGCTGCTTCTCATGGTATCACGATATGGAGGACTGTTCGCGTCATCTGCCCACCCCCCTTTTTTTTTTGTTTTATTTTTTTTATTGTTAAGATGTAATTTTATTTTCTTTTAAGCCTATTTTTTTTTGTTTTAATTTCTTTTGACCATCGGTCGTCCTGTAAAATTATAAAAAAGGGATTGAATGTATTTTGTTGAAATGTGCCATTCTGTATTGTGTTAATTCCCATGCAAGAGTAGCATCTAAGCTAAAATTAAGTGAATTACAAGCAAAACATGATTTTCCACTGAATTTAAATTTTGGTTTGCAACCATGGGTACCCAGGGGTTTAAATTTTTTTTTTTTACCAACATCTATGAGTGCTACCTGATCGCTTTTGCAGCACTGGAGCAGGTGTTAAATTGATCAAAATCTATTGTAATTGTTTTAATTAAGCTGTGAGTTGTACCATAGAAATGTGTGTAAATTTTCACCTTTTTATTTCGCGGTTCATTGTCAATTGCTGCTGAGTCTTGCTTAAATTGTTAAAGTGTTCATTGTGCTGCATATTAAGTTTTAATATTTTTTTTTTCTACTTGATCTAATATGTTAATTGGTTAAATAAAATGTTTCAATCCCATCCTTTTGGTTCTCTTTACTTTGACAACGATCAACACTAAGGGCGGCAAGAGAAAAATCCTGGGTTATAGTCTTCATTCAAAACAACGCATTTCTGATTTGTTATCTTTTTTTTTAGCTGTGAATTTGAATTGTGGTGTTCCAAATAGGAACAACACTACAAAATGGTGCCGTGAAGGCCCTTGCCCTTTTACCCTTGTGTGTGTTGTCGAAGTAAACCGAACTAAAATTTTGACATTCATAAATGTACCTTTCAATATCTTCTAAAATTTTGCAGTGAGTGTTAGGAATATTTTTTTTAAGTCATGCCAAATTCGAGTAGTAACAGTGGCAATGCCACTGCCTTTCCAAATCCCTCTTTCATTAGTATGTTACCTAATTTAAATGGTAACAATGTGACATCCTTTTTCGATTACCTGGTGCAGATAGCACCATTGGCGTCGTGGACTGACGCACAGTCCATCGCAGTGGCGAAGTTGAAACTTGAGGGCTCAGCTCTTCAATTCTATGCCTCCACTTTGAAAGAGGTTACTTTTGAGTCCCTGCAGGAATTTAGGGCACGTTTTGAGGGCCATTTTGCAGAGTCAAGTGACGTAGCTCAACAAATAGCGAACCTTACAAACTGCAAACAAAATTTAAACGAAACTGTAAGGGACTTTGCTACCAGGCTAGAGGGTATCGCGCAAAAGGCTCTTAAGTCTTCAGCTGGGGAAGAAATTCCAAAACGTTTTAGTGACAACATGCTACTCTCGCAATTCAAGGCAGGGTTAGCCGCAAACATTCGTGCTCAAGTTGTGATAGCGGACCCAAAAACATTTCAGGAGGCCACCGAATTGGCCAAACGTGTTGAGCGGGCACTTCAATCTTATGCCTCGGACATCAATGTAGTTAGTGCACGACCTACCACTAGCGACAGTGAGTTAGCGCAGATTTTTCGATCCACTACGGAGCAGTATACGAAATCATTGGAGCTTTTGACTAAACAAATGGAAGAAATGAAGGTGCAAATTGCATCATTACAGGGCCAACGGAATTCTTTGCCACATAGGCCTTATGCTCCACAATCTCAGCGTTCAGTTGTCTGCTATTATTGCAGAAAAGTGGGTCATATTAGTCGGGTCTGTAGAAAAAAGGAGCGAGATATGGCAGCACAAGCTTCTGCTAATGCAAATCAGAGCCCGTCTACTTCAAATCAAGGGCAAGCTCAGAGTACAAGTGATGAATCCAGTAGGCACCCAAACTAATTGAGGGGGGAGTTTGTACCGGATTGCAACACTCCATGAGTCCCCGTGTAGATCCATTCATTGATATGTCCCTTTTGCCAGCTAATTTACCTATAATTTGTGTCAAAATTGAAAATATTTCACTTCGTGCTCTCATAGACAGTGGAGCTGCAGTAAATGTAATTTCCAGCCATGTAGCTGATGTTTTGAAAGATGCTAAGGAATTAAATTGTCCAAATTTTCAACTTAGAGCTCTAACCGGTGTAGATATCAATACTGAAAAATTAATCGCTACCAATTTATTTATTTCTGATAAGTCTTTTGATTGTAAATTTTTAGTTGCTCGTGGTATTTTATCTCCAAATTTTGATCTTATAATTGGATTAGACTTTTTAGTAAAAGCTGGCTTTACTTTAAATTGTCATGACTGTCTCTTAAGTAACAAGGATGTGTGTGTCAGCTGGCGGCATGAGCAGCCTGAAAATACTCAGTTATCTGTCCCAGTGACGAGTACTGAACCTTGTCAAGTGTCCTCTCCTTCTCTTTTCGGAAGCCTACCAATAAGAGTTACTGTGCCGCCTTTTTCTCAAAAACTTTTTCATGTAAATGTAAATAATGTTGACTCTTCGTTTATTGGCCAAGACATTTTGTTAGAACCTAATCCTAATTTAAATTTTGATTCGTATTTAATTGCTAACGCTGTTTCTAAAATTTCTCACGATCTCCAATGTTTGGTTCAGGTCATTAATTTTACTTCCGAATCAATTCAGTTAAATAAAAATATGAAACTTGTCTACGTAACTCCTGTAAATATTGAAAGGCCTGATGAAATTGTTAATGTTGTTGAGGGACAAGAAGAGAAGGAAGATGATTTTAGCCTATGGGCGAAAGATATTGACTTAACCCACCTTGACGATCAGCAGCGTGAGACCCTTAAATCTTTGCTTATTAAATATAAATCTGTTTTTTCTCTTACTCCTTCTGACTTAGGCGCTTGCTCAATAATTAAACACCGCATTCATTTAACCGATGACGTTCCTGTAAGATCAAAACCTTATCGTGTCCCATACCATCTTAAGCCCGAAATGCGTAAACAAATTCAGACACTGTTGGATGCTGGTATAATTGAACCCTCTACGAGTAGTTATGCTGCCCCAGTGCTTCTTGTCAAGAAACCGGATGGTTCTTTTCGCCTTGTTGCTGACCTCCGAAAGTTAAACGCCAAGACCATCCCCGATAACTTTCCTTTGCCTAATCTTCAAGAAATGATTGACTTCCTGTCAGGTGCTAAGTTCTTTTCTTCCCTTGATCTCACCTCGGGTTTCCATCAGATGCTCATGCATCCTGATGATGCACACTTAACGGGTATTGCCACTGAGGAAGGCCTTTTCCACTTTTGCCGGATGCCTTTTGGTTTGCGCAATGCGAGTAGCAGTTTTCAAAGACTCATGTCAGTGGTGTTGTCCGGTCTCTCCGACTTTCAAATAGGAGTGTACATAGATGATGTAGTTGTGGCATCAGAATCATTTGAGGAACATGTTCACAGGTTAGAATTAGTTTTTGAACGATTAAAACAATCCAATCTGAAGCTCAAACCTAAGAAATGTACTTTAGCAAAAGATGAAATAACTTATTTAGGCCATCGTGTAACACAAGGTAAGGTTATGCCTGATCCAAAAAATTTAGACACTATTTTAAAAGCAAATGTTCCTCGTACTAAAAAGCAAGTTCGCTCTTTTCTTGGTTTAACGGGTTTTTACAGAAAGTTCATTCCTAATTATTCTAATATTGCATTGCCTCTCACTAATTTGACGAAGGATACTTGTAAGTTTGCATGGGGAGATCTTGAACAGGATGCCTTTGATCGTTTAAAACTTGCTTTAACCCAGTCTCCTTGTTTGGCCTTGCCTAATTTTTCCAAACCGTTTTCGATCTGCACTGATGCTAGCAAATACGCGATGGGTGTGGTCTTAGTGCAAGAAGATGATTCGGGATTTCAACATCCTGTTTGTTTTGCCTCAAAAAAGTTTTCTCCTGCCGAGGTTAATTATTCAGTTGTGGAAAAGGAGGCTCTTGCTGTTGTTTTTGGCATAACACATTTTAAACAGTACCTCTACGGTTCTCATTTCACTGTATATTGTGACCAGCAATCTCTTTCGCAGTTGTTTAAATTAAAAGATCCCACCTCACGTATTGCTCGTTGGATTATGTCCCTGCAACAATATGATTATAAAATTATTCACAAGCCTGGTCGTCTTAACTTAATGGCAGATTTTCTTTCGCGTGAAGTTAATATTCTTAATTCCGAACCTTTTTCTTTTCAAATTCCTAAGTTTCCTCTACAAGATATCATTCGGCTTCAAAAATCTGACCCCTTTTGTCAAAAGATTGCTGCTTGCCTCAATAATGAGTCTCCTTATATTCAAAGATCCAATAAATTTTTCTTTCAGCAAAATGCTATAGTTTGTCAGCCTTTAAATAGTAATTCGGAGAACGTTCGTTTAGTTGTGCCTCACACCCTAATCCAAGAAGTATTGCATTTGTGTCATGACAACAAAACTGTTGCCCATGCTGGCATGTCTCGTACCTTACACCGTGTGCGTCAAAGTTTTTTTTGGGTAGGTCTCTATAACAACGTAAAAAAGTATGTTTTATTTTGTAAGTCATGTTTGGAAAGAAGGGGTTACCACAAAAATCAAAAGGCTCCTGTGCAAGAGATTCCTGTTGTTGATCGCCCATTTCAGAAATGTGCAATTGATGCAGTGGGTCCTTTTATGACTTCTAGAAATGGCAATAAATGGCTCCTGGTAATCTCTGACTATTTTACAAGATATCCCGAAGCTTATCCTGTCCCTGATATTCAAAGTTCAACAGTTGTAAAAGTTTTAATTGATTTTATTTCACGTCACGGAATAATGGAAGTGTTATATTCAGATAGGGGTTCAAATTTTATTTCTAAGGCTATGGCGGAGGTGTATGACATCTTGGGAATTAAAAAACAACACACTGTGGCTTATAATCCGCAAGGAAATGGTTTAGTGGAGAGGTTGAACAAATGTCTGATTGATTCGTTAAGTCATCTAGTACTCGAATCTCAAGAAGATTGGTGTGAACAGGTTCCCTTAGCTCTCTTAGCGTTTCGTACTGCCTACCACCGCACCATCAAGGAATCTCTTGCTTTTCTAACTTATGGTAGAGATCTGTTGATGCCATATGATCTGGTTTTCTCTTCGAATTTCAGATCATATGCTGATACTAGATCCTACGCTCAGGAGATAGTCACCAATCTTCAACGTACCTTCTCTGTCGTCAAGACCAACCTAGAAAAGGCTTCGTATGCTCAGGCTCATCCTCCTACTTCTAACTTTTACTTTAAAAACATTAAAGTCAGTGATACTGTTTATTTACACGTTCCCGCTAGCAAGCCACATTTAACTAAGAAGCTTTGTAAATTTAATAAGGGTCCTTATAGAGTTTTAGAACAACTTTCTCCTGTCTTGTTTAAAATTTCTCTCATTTCGAATCCCTCAGATACTCAAGTTGTACATGTAAATCGCATTTTTAAGGCTATCGACAGGGAAGTTTTTCCAACACCAGATAGTCAAATTTTGTCTTCTCCGCCTCCAGTGATTCCAGAGCCTGCCACTAGCCCTACTCAAGAAAGTTCAGAGGATAGGTTAATAAGAGAATACCCTTGTCCCCTTTTACCGCTAGATTTGTCTTGGGAAGCTGATACTATCTACATGCCACCTCCTGTAGTTACAACAGAAGTAGATATGACAGATTCACAACTAGATACCTCGTTTGATTTTTTTCGGGATACCTCAGTATCTCCAGTTTCCTTTTTAAATTCTCCTCATTCTGATATTGATGATTCTGATGCCCAACCAACATCCACCTTTTCTCCTATTCGCACTAGATCCATGCCTAAACATGGATATTGTTTCAGACCCAGGGATGCTTTTGGATTTGTCAAGAAGTAGTTTTACATTTTTGTGCAGAAATTTTCTTCGAGGTTGTGCCATATAATTTTACTATATATATTTTTTCATTTTTAGTGTTAGCATCTGTGTTTTCTTTTTATATACAAATTTCTTTTATGGGTATTTTTGGGGAGTGTGAAATACACTATTTTATGTTTAATGTTTGACCTGCCAAAAGGTAAACTTGCACATTCTTTTAGTTATGTGGAAACAAGTAACCACATATGATTTGTTCCTATTTTTATTGCATTCCTATTATACCAAAGATTTTTTTTTGGTCGCATATATGTATTGTATTTTACTGATTGTTATCTGTATATGGCCAAGGGGTCATGTGCAATGTGTGAAATACTTGGTTACACTAAGTAACCACCTCCTAATTGTGTCTACCTGAACAGCACAGAATTTTTTTTGAGGTTTGATAAGTCTTCATCAAACCCTCCTGTGTAGGAAATTTATGGTTGACAAATTTTGTGCGAGCAATCTCTCCTCTTCCTCTTGTGGTAAATTTTAATTGCTGTAGATAAATTTGGCCAATTTATCTGCCTTTTGTACTTAGTTGGGTGTCCCAGTAACTTATAACCAGTATCATATCTCTTATTTTTTTTTTTTTACATTTAAACATGTAGTTTAGACAATTTTAAATAGGACACTTGGGAATGGTTAGTGACTTGTGGGTTTCTGCAGGCCTTCATGGTCACTTGGATTTCTTTCTGTGTTTGGTTCTGGATGACAGTTGGGTCCTGTTGGGCTGGTGTTTAGTCCGCTGTACCCCCTTCATCCATTGCTGAGTGCAGGGGAATTCAGGGATCATTCCTCCGTGTAATTGGGTAATTAATTTAAGTAACTGTCTAAAACCAATTAATGCAATTTGTCTCTCCTTAATTAAATACTGTTTACTTTTAAATCTTTTTTTCTCGCCTCTTTACTGCTTAAATTAAATATGTATCTTAAAAGTTGTTTCAAAATCATAATTTTGCTGAGATTGTCTTGCCATGGTCAACACACTTCTGAAATTTTGGCTTGATGTTTTGTCAAAATTCTGGTAATTTCTCACCTGCAATGTGGTGATGTTGCTGTTTGAATTTCTGTGCTGTTTGACTTAAGATTGTGTCAAAAATTACTAATTACGTCCCATTACCAAATGTGTCGTGTTATGGCTACTGATTCTTCGGACATTAAACATCTCAGTAAGCCACTTCAAAAATTGGTGCTCTGTGTCATCGTTATTTGGTGTTATGTACTTAAATGTTCTCGAGATCTTTGTGTATGGTTAATATGTGTTTTATGTTAAATGTGCGGAATGTGCAAGTCATGTTGTTTTTGGCTGGGTCTTTAGGAAAATTTTTCTTACGTTCTTACTTTTATGTGTTGGGTGTGTCAAATTTTTGTTTGTGTGGTATTAATAGCCACGCCTAGGTTGTTTCCTCACCTATTGGTGGGATGTTAGAATTTTTTCAGTGCGCGTTATTTTGCCTTGATATTTTCTTCGCCACTGTGTTTGGTCCTGTGCATAGGTCAGTATAAGTGGTTATTTTATTTGTGTTGGGGTTTGTCTATACACTCACTGCACTTTTCTAGAGTAATGTATTGTTTACAAAAAAAAAAAAAAAAAAAAAAAAAAAAAAAAAAAATTTTTGGGTATAAAAATTTTTTTTTTTTTCTCCGAACGGGGAGGATATGTGGTGTTGTCACTATATTATCACTTTTCTTTGGTTAATAATTAATGTAATTTACCTCCACCCAGAACGTTTTAGTAATTTAAGATCTTTCTAGTTAAAAATTTAAATAACCACTGTGTAATTTCTTACTTTTGGGGGGCTGTTAATTATTTATTTTGTTTTGGCAGTGTAAAGTTTTCCCTTTTGTTTACCTTTTTTTGTGATTAAATTTTCTCTTCACCGGCCGTTTTTTTTGCCTTCAGGATGTTTAAAATTAATGTTCACCTTTTAATTGCCGTTCTGTGGGTAATCAGCACTTTGAAATATAGTGGCTATACTTCATATCTCCCTTTTCATTAATGTTGTTTTGATGGGATTTTTTTTTTATTTTAAATTAATTTTCGTAACTTCCCGTAATCCTGCTTTTCCTTTTTTTATTATTACTTTATTTCTCCGGTTAGGCATCTTCCTGTGAATTTTCAATAATTTTTTTCATCTTTTAAGTTTTGCTTACAATTTCATGCTATTGCATCATTTTCTCTGCCTGTTGCATCAGATCTCAGAAAGGACGCTATCTTTCCGCGCTTTTCCTCCGAAATTCTTCTAGAAGCTTCCTTTTCCCCCCTCTTCCGGTCCAGATCGGACTATCCCGGAATGACTTTTAGGTGCACTCTCTGCTCTGATTGGCTGAGGGTGGCGGTTCCGGAGTGAGGAGGAGAGGCAAGCACGCGATTTTTAGGCAGTTACGCTTGAACGTCCTGACGAGAAGGTGGTGTTTTTTCTTAGCTCTTGCGAGCTTAGACTTCAAGTTCAGCCCAGCCTGGGGTTGACTTAAGACTTCCACGCGAGGATGACCTAAGTACTAAGGACATTTGCCCCCACGAACCCACGATGATGCGACCGGCCCACTGCATGTGCGTGACAGCCGTGATGAAATTTTTTTACTGCCGCTGAATGATCCAAGCTCAGTAGTTGCAGCGCGTGTGTGATGACCTGCTAGGCCGACGCACGTTCCAGCCCCGCCGACGGTGTTGCCGATTAGCACATGGCCCGCCGTGCTCACATCGACTGAAGCCCCTGCCCTCGATCATCAAGCTGCTTGCGCCCGTGATACGGTGAGATGTTTCCATGTTTAACCTTTTTTCGATATTTGCGTATCCGAGAGTAGTGCCTCTAGATGGATGACTGCGGTGTGGGTCTAACCCCCGGGTCTCCGGACTGTCGTTTGAGGGCATGATCCTTCCTTTTCCATCAAGATTCTGTACCGGTCAGCTCAAAGAAACGCTGCTTCTCATGGTATCACGATATGGAGGACTGTTCGCGTCATCTGCCCACCCCCTTTTCTTTTTATTTTATTTTTATTGTTAAGATGTAATTTTATTTTCTTTTAAGCCTATTTTTTTTTGTTTTAATTTCTTTTGACCATCGGTCGTCCTGTAAAATTATAAAAAAGGGATTGAATGTATTTTGTTGAAATGTGCCATTCTGTATTGTGTTAATTCCCATGCAAGAGTAGCATCTAAGCTAAAATTTAGTGAATTACAAGCAAAACATGATTTTCCACTGAATTTAAATTTTGGTTTGCAACCATGGGTACCCAGGGGTTTAAAATTTTTTTTTTTACCAACATCTATGAGTGCTACCTGATCGCTTTTGCAGCACTGGAGCAGGTGTTAAATTGATCAAAATCTATTGTAATTGTTTTAATTAAGCTGTGAGTTGTACCATAGAAATGTGTGTAAATTTTCACCTTTTTATTTCGCGGTTCATTGTCAATTGCTGCTGAGTCTTGCTTAAATTGTTAAAGTGTTCATTGTGCTGCATATTAAGTTTTAATATTTTTTTTTCTACTTGATCTAATATGTTAATTGGTTAAATAAAATGTTTCAATCCCATCCTTTTGGTTCTCTTTACTTTGACAACGATCAACACTAAGGGCGGCAAGAGAAAAATCCTGGGTTATTGTCTTCATTCAAAACAACGCATTTCTGATTTCTTATCTTTTTTTTTAGCTGTGAATTTGAATTGTGGTGTTCCAAATAGGAACAACACTACAAGATGCACTGGACGGCACGCCAGTGTTAGTTTTTTTGAAGGCTTCTTTCATATACGTGTACGCCGAAAGCGAAGATACGGGTTTAATTGGCACTGACAAGAACCTTGTAAGTTCTTCCTCGTAACTATTTCGAGTGCATGCGAAAGAGAAATTAAAAAAACCAGAAAAGTCATCATCCATGGGCTGATCCTCGATACTGATATCTGAAGTTGTCGGAAACATATTCTGGAGGTATTCCTCCATCCATTTTTTTGGCTTCGGTCTTCCTCTCCTCCTCAATCCAGAATAGTTTGAATCTGGGATGGAAACAAGCTGAGAGAACAGTTTCTCTGTCCCACAACAAATGACTAAATCTCATTTCCACCTGACAACTGAAGATTTTGTGCCCGCTCCTATTTTTTAAAAATGCAACTAGGTAGCTTTCATATACCATTTGGCGCCCCTTGGCCGATGCTGCGCCCGGGTACAGTTGACCTTCCTTGCTCCCCCGTAGCCAGGGACGGCCCGACACGGTAAGCAAGGCATCGGAGCGCCATATTCGAACTAAAAAACTAAGGAAAACTTAATCTGGAGCATAACACGGGGCTTCTTTACGTTTGCAGGGAGGCTCCACGTACCCTTGATCAGCTCTTGCACCTAGCTACGCCACACATTTAGCTATAAAAGCTTTCAGGGGTTAAAATGAGGCTTCAATAATATACGGACTGTCAAATATGCATGGTGCTCTGAAACTGATTGGCAAAAAGTTAAAGAGTGGTAAAGGTAAATAAGACGGTTATGAATCACGTAACAATGTAGGGTTTGATAAGTCGTCCTCGAGTACCTGTTAATAATTTATTTTTTCACAGAAAGTTCACTAAAATTCACTATTAACATGATTGATTACTACTGTACATTGACTAAAAGATTTATTATTAAACAATTATTAACAGGTAAATGAAACCATTTCCGACATCCACAGTGCTATATTATTCTGAACAGCCTTGGTAGAGATGGCGCCCGGTGCGGTCGCACCGTTCGCTCTACCTTAGGACCGGATCTGAAAACTGTCACTACAAACGACGATCACTGTAATCGAGGTCAGCAATATTTTTAGTCCCTGAAATAATATCTTGGATGCATATGCTTATACTTTTTGTCCTTTTCAACAAACTCAAAAAAGATAAGGTTATCAACTGGTCAAAAAAAAAAAAAAAATAAATAAAAAATAAACAAAAAAAATGTGTACAATTTCTACATATTTACTTTCTTTTTTTCAGTTTCAGTTTCCACAAAAAATGTACTAATCAGTTTTTACACTTCTTTGAAACAAAAAACATTTCGAGTTGTAGAACATAATCACGTGATTAATTAATGTTTGAAAAGCTACAATACTGCAGAACTGTCATTACTCTTGTGGAAGTTGAACACACCACCAGGATACAAGGATAATAAAGAGTGCCCAAACTCAAAAAAGTGCACTGTAACGTCGAAAAATGACCAAACCTTAATTTAAATAAACTTAGTAAAACTAAGCATAAATAAAATTGTTGTTCAATGCATCGATCATAAGGAGGAGGCAAAGAGAAAATTAAAAATGCCGGTGACTCTTCCAGAAGCGGTCTCGATGCTTTCAAGAAAATTCCTGTGAGAAAACCGTAAGTTTTTCTCACGCTTCGTAGTTTTCCGTAGATGGTGAGTGAGAGGATGGGGGGGGGGGGGTCGCTAATTGCGAGGACTGACTATATATCATGTCAGATTTGAAAGGATATCGCCTAAAAGGAAGTTCACGGAATACTGGACACTGAATGATTGGCAATCATCCTGGCAAGTGGACACTACACTGTATTTATGGGTGCAATAAAAAAAAAAAGATCAAAGAAAATTAATGATGTTACAAAAGCATACAATTTACAGATATGTAAAATTCCTTTTCGAAAGCAAAACATACTCATTTTTATGTTGATTTATGTTGCAAACACGCAATAGCAGTCAAAAATATGCAGACCCTGATCAGACATAGAAAGGGCCCCGGGCAGGGATGCTACAGTCAAAACCTCAGTTTGTCTCAGCATCGTCTCAGTCAAAATCCCTTTTTGTCTCAGTTTGTCTCAATCAAAATCCCTTTTTGTCTCAGTTTGTCGCAATCAAAATTCCTTTTTTTCTCGGTATGTCTCAACTAAAATTGGTTTTTTCAAGTTTGTCTCTCAACCAATTTTATTTGTTTGTTTGTTTATGTGTGTTAAGGCAAACCTGCACGTGGGGTATCTGCCTAGCATGGAGAGTGCCTTGGTAGGAGGACTTTCTAAGGGGTTCTAACGCATATTCACGTTACATTTGGAGAAAACCTACCAAAACTCCAGATCCCAATTTTATTTATTTTATCTCAGTTTATCACTAAAATAATGTTTTCCCCATCAATTTGATAATTAAAAGAAAGTTCAAGAAAAAAGAACCAAACAGTACGACGATTCTTAGGCTTGAACC